>JAEIIL010002248.1:0-43124 GCA_018905715.1 Drosophila lini | reverse complement strand
ATTACAACAACGAATTCTTATAAAATTTTTTAATTAAAATCAATTAAATATTAGGTAATTTTATTGTTTATTCAACATACTCTCTTCTATCAGGGAATAACTCAAACGATTTGTTTATACAATTGTTTATAACAATCTCTAGATATAGTTTATGGTTTTCGTCTATTTCGGTTCTGGCAACGGGCCAGACCAACGGATCGATTTAAATGCTCTGACTTTTTATTTCATGATTTGATTTCGTTACGGATTCACTCGTTTTGCTTTAAATAAAACTCGAGCATAAATATTTAAATTGCTTTTCGCACTTTTCGTTGAATGGAAATTCGTGCACGTCATTCGATTGAGGGGGGTGGGGTGGAGATGTAGGAAAATGGTAGGCTCGGTTTGGTTTGCTTTTCTGGCGGCGAGCCAAACGAGAATTTCCATGGTTTACTGGGTTAAATTTAATTAATTTGTCTCGTAGCCCCCATCCCCGGCTCGGGTTCGGGGCGCTATGATTTTCCCAGTTTGATTATTTATTCATTCCGCATTTCCCTGAATAGGCTCTGGACGACACTCTCCCTTCTCCCCCTGTGTTTTCTGCATTGCAGCATTTGCAATTTTATTTGCCTTTATTTATTTATTTATTATTTCGTGGGCAGTCGTACTTTTCATTTTACATTGCTTATTTTTGTTTGGGCTTTACTTTTTCCTGCGAAATTTACACAATTCCAATTAATGGCATTTAATTATTTATCCGGCATTTTACACATTGCATTCCGAAGCTCGGCGAGCGCGCCTCACCAGCTGTGAATTTTGCATTTTTATAGCATGTCGGATATTTCTGCGCTGAATTTAAAATTCAAATTGTTTTGGTTTCGTGCGGTGGGCGATTTTTGTGGGTTGAGTACTTCAAATTAATTTCCATTTGTGGGCTTTGTTGCGTGCGAAAGAGTGGGAGGCCGAAATCAAGAGGAGGCGGCGGAGTGGGAGTAGTGAGAAGAGGCTGGTCAAGTTGTTTTGGGGTTCAAAATTGTGCTATAATTAATTAAGTTATTTGAGTGTTGCTTTCGACTCATCAGTATTTAACTTTAATGAATTCTGCAGACTAGCAAAAAAATCACAACAAATTAAATTTTGCCATAAATAATTCTCTACATAAAATTTGCAATGAATAATTGCACAAATAAATGTTTAGGCAGCTTTTTTAGTCAATTAAGAAATATAAATAAAATGAATGATTACGAATTTTGAACATTTTGAAATGTTTAAACAATTTTAAAAATTATTTAATTAATTAATATTAATCGATAAAAGGGATTTCGTATTATCTATTTTATTAATGAAATATAAAGGCCGGAAACACACATAAGAAAAGATTGCTCCCGACTTTGGGCTAAAATTCCCAAGTACGAATTCAGAGTAACTCGGCTATAAAATCAGGCAAAATGATAAAGTTGATTTTAAATTTATTTGTTCAAGTCATTAGTATTTTGTATCCAACTAATGTATTTTTATAGTTTAATCATGTAAATTAAAATTAAAATTAAATATTAAAATCCCCCAAAATCTAAAAACTCTTTACAAACCGTACCCATTTCAATACAAATACATTTTCGCATTCAGAAATAAAATCGAAAAACACAAAGCACAAAAAAACAAGACAGAGCTGAAAAAAAACTCGAAATGCGAAACAAAACGAAAGAAGCGAAATAATCGCGGAAAGCTATTAAAATTTAATCAGAAACACAAGCGACCCTGCGGTCAAAATTCCCACAACATTCGCCGCCTTCTCGAGGTCCCCCTGTGAACCCCGTGCCCCCTGCCCCTGTTCCTGCCCCTGCCCCTGCCACATGGATGGCTGCTGATGATAATGCCCTGAGCCGGCCGAGGGACAAGGAATATATGCTATATATGGTTATATGTGGATGCTGACGACGACTGTGGCGACCCCACTGATTAATCGTTCGCACAGTGGTGAGCCCTACTCCCGGGTCAATCTCCATGGCGCCAACATCATGATGATCATCAGCAGGCATCGTCATCATCATCATCATCATCGCCACCATTGGCTGCTGTGGCAATATTTTTGTTTATTTTGATTCGTGCGACGCGAAAAACTGCTCTCGTAAATATTTTTTTCTTATTTTTTTTTTCTTCCTGTTGCCAATGTTTGCTTTTTTTTGCCTCGTTTTGCATTTCCTCTTTTTTTGTAGCAGCGTGTGCTCCCCCCCCAAACCATTTTTATTGAATTCCATTATTTATGCGAGAGTGAACAATATTGAAATTTTCACAAAATATTTTCAAAAGCGTCGGTGGTTTGTGCCACACAGCAGCAGCAGCAGCATCCATAAACATTTATATTTGCATATTCATATATATATTTTATGTGGACAGGCTTAGTACACTTTGGGGGTTAACTTAAAGCGACAGCGAAATGTTTAAATTTTTTGCAGAAAAAAAACTATACAAATTTATATGCATTTCATTTAGATTCAGTCAAGGATAAATGTCCTTTTTTTTACAATAAAATTATATTTAGGGAATTTAAAAGGGGCAAACGGTTTATATTTATAAAAATTAAGGAAGGTTTGGCAGAAGATAAATTGTTTGTTAATATACATACATACATATGTAATATTATTTCACACTCTCGACTTGAATCTATGATGTGTCCCAAAGCAAGCCACGTAATAAACTTTCCAATCAAGAAACCTCTTATGAAGCCATTCCACTTTTTTTCTATGAAAAACTACACCAACTATTCTTTAACTATCTTTTTAAAACCTCTTCTAAAATATGAAATCCCCTTGTATTCCACGAATTCTTTATGTAAACCCTCTTCTTAAATGAAAACCAAGTAGTTTCACAGTAATATAGAACCCAAAAATTCGCTTTAACTCCCACAAAATCTTCTGCAAATACCAGCTTCACCTCGACACCATTTTCGTGCGAGATTTATGTAAATTTCCCAATGGCTGCCGAAACCGGATGCTCCATATGCATGTATGCCAATGACAGATTGAATTTCCCGCGTCTCCTTGGCAGAATATTTGAATTGCAAAACTCACCTGGTGAGCGTTCCACTGCTGCATGAGGTCCTCGTAGCAGATCTGGCAGGCCTGGATCATGCCGCGCGGGTCCTTTGGCCGCGAGCGAGCTGGCCGTGGATGCTGCTCGTTGAACAGGGGAAAGTAGGCCGCCGGCTGTCCAGGTCTTCCGGTCTCCCGGGGCTTCACCGTGCTCAGCTCTATGAGGCTACCTCTGCGTTGCTCGTCGCCGCAAACGTAGCACACCTCGGTAATGGAGTTTTTGTCGGGCATGGAGAGGTCCAGGATACCCACCTCCGCCTGGGGCTGGCTGGATGGCATCACTGCCGAAGCGGTACTAGCTGCGTGACGAGGAGCCGGCGGTGGTGCACTAGAGGTGCTGGAGGAATTTCGCAGATCCAGCACGGTGGCATTGTCATCTTCTAGAGTCGAGATGGGCGGCGGTCCCTGGCCGCTTCCAGGCGAAGGCAGGGCAGTGTAGGGATTACCCTTGTAGTGGGCCGACTCCGTGGCTCCTCCGCCGCCAGCGGTCGCCTGCTGCAGCAGGTGATAGGCAGCCGTCTGCTGCTGGAGCTGCTGATACTGGGCGGGATGATAGGGCGCCTGTGCCGGGTAACCAGCTGCGGCAGCCACCGGTGGTGCGGGGCTGAGCTTGTACTTCTGCTGAGCATAGCCGCCGGATTTCATGGCCGGCGGTTCGCTGGGCGGTCGCGAGGTGGGCGAGGCCACGGGCATGTCCCGCGATTGTGGCCTGCTCAGGTATCTGTTGTGGTTGCTCGAGGGGGTGGAGTTCCGGGGATAAAAGTCACCGCCGCCAACGCCACCAGCAGCACTGGGATTGGGCGAGGGTGAGGCATTCCTTGAGGTACTGAGGTGGTGATGATGCGAAGACTGTTGCTGCGGCGAATAGTGGCGAGCCAGGGCATAGGGGTCGCCATGACCCTCAACCAGTCCATTTTGGGTGAGGTGCTCAGCACTCAGACCCAATACCTGAGCAGCATACTCGCTCTGGGTGGCCACATCCGCTCCTATATACCCCTTGCCATCCACCCGCTTCATGTGGTAGATGCGCTGCAGCAGGGGCTTCTTCTGGCGCTCATACGAGTCCCATTGCTCGTTCAGGGATCGAAAGCAGAGCATACAGGCCCACACGTACTCCTGGGCAGGGGACACACCCGCCACCCCATTGGGCGGTTCGTGACGCTCCAGAAACGGGAAATATGATTCCCCGGGACGTTCGGGATTGTGGCGTATCCTCAGGGGTTGCGGCTCATAGCCACCATGTCCACCGCACACAAAGCAAATGGACATGGGCACATGATGATGCTCGGGTGGCGCTGAGGCTCTTCCCGTGGACTTGACCCCTCCCCCGCTTCCACCGTGTCCCGGATAGTAATGCTGGGCGGGATGTGGCGGATAGCCCAGGTGGTACTGCTCACTGGGTGTCCGTGTGCGATGGGCTGCTGCTCCGGGCGAGGGCATCAGTTCCATCGGCGGATACGGCTGCTGCTTGGTCGCTTGAAGCGTTCCAGGCGCAGAGGCCGGCGAGGGCGGCGTGGGCGTCGTTGCTGGCTCGGATTGCTGACTGCCACCGCGAAGTTCATTCTTGATATATGCCTTCGCCTTTTCCATAATATTTCCAGCTGCAATGGAAGAAAAAACGTTGAAGATGAATATAAGGATACGATTTAAGTTTGAAAGGATAGCAGGGTAAATTTGTAAAAGCAGTGGTGCCCAGAGTCCTGACTTGCGGATGAGCAAATAATAAAATCGTTTATCGATTAAAAAATTAAGTAAAGATCTTATTTAAAACCATGATACAATTTAAATTTATAATTGTATCACATGCTTAAAACATTGAATTGGGAAACTCAAATGATTTCGATATTTTTACTGGTGTATATTGATGCATCGACGATAAACACTGATGTTTTTAAATCGATAATTTGTTTTATGTTGGTGTCAACTCAAAATGTCTAACATTTTGTATGTTTCCTAGCATTTATTTCTCAGTTCTCTGATCTTAAATGTATTTTATTATTTTCTAAAGACTTCCTGCTCCTGTTAATAAGAATCCACATTAATATAGCTCAAATTCGTATACTAGGCCACGAGTTAAAAGATTATAAACTCCTCATACTTACAGCCAAATCAGAATCTTTTTAATAGAAATTATACAAAACTTATATAACAAAGACTTCTATAGTATTCAATTATCCCATTTTTTCAGACCAGCCTCCCTCACAAGTTCCACATGGCGTCTGCGTTGTGCGATCAGAAATTCGATGCTCGTTAATCGAACGATTGCCGATGGCGATAACCTATTTCAGCGCGGGGCTTGCGATAACCCGGATCACACTGCGATCATGATCTCTGATCTCTGGGCATCAATGTGGGAAGTGCGGTAGGTATAAATAAACAGCGATTGGAATGGAATAAAAATAAAGGAAAAATTATTCGCATGCTAAAGTGATTCGACGATTTGTCGGACGTTGATTCTTGTCTCTGGGTCGATGTGATTTTATTTGATTTGATTTTCTTCACTTTTTGTTTTTGTGCGATTTTAGCTTTTTTTTTCAAGACTTTTTGTTTTGCGATGCGCATTTGTTTTCATTAAAATGTATAGCAATTTCAGACATGTGACGCAAGTCGGACACTCGAAAGAGCGTAGCGGAATAAAGAGCCTGATAACGAGGGCAGAGCGGAAAAAAAATCGGCTGAGAGGAATGCCCAGGGAATATATACATACATACTATATGCAATCAGATGTCCGAATCTCGCACTTTGGAGTTCCAGATGAATCTGGACCGGCGCCTGGCTAAATATATCCGATATTTGTTTATGGCGCACGGACCAGGTCTGCAACCGTGCTAATTCGGTTTATCAAGTACTATAGTATATATATATCTATGTATAATGCCAAATCGGGGTGTTCGCTAAACAAATTTGTGCTGCCCTCGTTTAGCGCACTCGATTCTCTTACTAATGATGATGATGAGAATGATTGTGACTACAATCAACACGATGAAATCAGCAACAATTGAACAATAGTTGGTTTACAATTTAAATTTTTTATCAAAAATTATGCAGTCATATTATTTGCCCCGACTAATTAAATGTTTCATTATTTATTTACAAATAATGCTCGTAATTTTCCAGCTGTAATTTGCATGGCCATAATTGAGTTATATAATGTAAACAAGGGCTGTGAAAAAAGGGAACTTTTTCATATTGCAATTACAATGATTTATTTGTGTGCAATTTTTATTGATTGTTTTGAAGAGGTGTGAGGAAGTTATATTGGGTTTTTGTACTCAATATAGAACTTGTTTAAATAGTAGTTAATGCAATTAATATTTTGTATTTCCAGATGTATAGGGGTTTTAATATAAATGTTCTATATACAAAAGCTTGAAAGTGTTTTTAAGCTGTTTTATAATATTAAAATAAAGTCACCACTCCCTTAAATAAACCCAACTAATTTTACTTCATTAGCTTAAACCCAATAAACATCAATACAAAAGCTTAAACTTTTTTTTAAGCTTCATGTTTCTGGCAATGAACTATTCAAATGTTTTTGTTTTTCATACGTCCATTACTTTTAATTTATTTATGCCCATTTTTATATTGATTTTCTTTTTTTTTTTTTGGGTTTGGCTCTTTAAAGCATGGTGTGCTCGCCATGGTTTTTGTTTTTCCAACTAGTAGCTGCTGCTTGGGGGGAAAAGTGCAGTTGCGAGCTCTCATATTTTTTATTTCTCCCTCACTTTGCTTGTGCAAGCTTTTAAGAGTTGTTTGCTAGTTTTTTTTTATACCCTTTCAGGGTATTATGATTTTAGGCAGAAGTTGGCAATGCATTGAAAGAGTTATATCTGATCCTCAACAGTCGGTTCGATCTAGCCATGAAAGATAGAAAACCAAAACCAAAAAACCATTTTTTTTTAAGTTTTGTAATTTGTATAAGTTATTGAAAGTTAACATTTAATTTAAAAACTATGCGAATTCATTAATTTTTCTAATAGAAAATAAAATAATTTAATGCATTTTTAAAGCTTTGATTTGCCCAAAATGTTTCTCCGAAAATAATGATAAATATATATTTAAACAAATCAAATATTTCAGGTCTTCTTGAGGATTTTAGTCTGTGATTGCCAAGTCATAAAACCATAATTAAATAATAATAAAATATTGTAAAAATATGTTAAAAAGTTTTTTAAATTTCCAGAAACTCTTTAAATATTAAATATATATTTAACCTGCCTTATAAAAAAACAAACACAGAAAAGCTTTCCTAATTAAAAAAAAGTTAAAATCGACTCCTAAACCAATTACAAACTGCAAGGGTAAACAAACATCGGTTTAACTTTCTTTTTTGTTTTATTTTGCAGTTGGGTGTTGGGTGGTATGGGTGTGTTCCACACACACAATTTTTGCCAGTGCCTGCACTTGAACATTGTTGCTTTTGTGTGCCGCCCACCTGGCTGCCTCTGGGCCCCTGTTTTTCCCTCTCTCAGCAGTTGTTTTTAAAAACTTTTGTTTTTTTTTCTTGTTCTCCCCCGCCAAAAGCTTACAGGAACATTTTTATGGCTCTCATGTCCTTGTTTTTGTTGTTTTTTTTCGAGGGCGTGGAAGCTCTCGAACAAGTGAAATAGAAAACCCAACGAATCCATTTTTAAAGTTTCCTTCAAGCATTTTTTTTTTTCCTAAACTTGGCTTTAACCATTGAACTCACGCTTATCGAGGATGTTCTTGCCCCGGTTTTTTCACTTCTTTTTTTGTTATAGTTATAGTTGTAGCGGAAGTTGCCAGCAATAACAATAACAAAGGGTGCACAACTTTTCCAGGACAAGAAAGAAAAAGTTGCGCTGTTGGAGAAAAGTTTTTAGCGTAGTTGGAAATTCTTTTCTCTTCTCGATTATATGCGGAGTTTTATTTTTAGTTTTCTTTTTTTTCAGCTCTCTCTACTAAGTTCTTCTGTGTTGAAGCTTGCAAAGTGAGTTAAGGTGCTTAAGTTTTGGACCGTCTTTATTGTTAGTTGCTTTTTATCTATTTCTTTTTTATATATTTTTTTTTTTTGTGCCAGAACTAAACGCCACGGGGAGCTGCCTGGCAATTGGAGAGCTCCTTGGCTCGCAATGTTGGAGAAAAAATTTAATAATAAATCTGAGAATGAAATATGAAATTGCAATGTGCCAAAAAGGATGTTGTTGCACATTTCTACGGATGTTCATATTTCATATTTACCATCCTCACATTTTCTTTTGGCGCTTACGCGCTGGCGCTGGGCGCTGGCCTTTGATGCAATTGAAGTTACGAGCGAAATTGAATTTTAAAAATTTGCATTGGCCCAAACAAGATGGAAAACGGAAACACAACCAGAGCAAGAACGCAAAACAAACAAAAGCACAAACAACAACTGAATGGACAGATAAATCCTGGCTGGCCAGCGGGAACTACAACAACAACCGCAACAGGAACCAGCAGTATGACAGCTAGAGGGGAGCTGAAAATGGAATTTATTAAATAGCATTCCGCGCAATAAACTCTCGCAAAAAATACAAACAACAAACGCACACACACACACTCGCATAATCAAATAAAACAACTTGGACATGCAATTTTATGGCAGGACGTCGGCTCCCTTTTCCAGCAGACTCCCCAGCCCCTTATGCCACTTAGTCCCTCCTCACGCAACGCAAACAGACATAAAAACAACAAAAAAATAAAATAAAATATGAGAGAACAAAAAGGGAAGTTAATTTCGAGCAGCCGAAGTTTGTATACCCTTGAAGTCTGCAATAGGAATTTAAAATCGATCATTACTAAGTCAAAAATGCTTTAACTTTAATTCAGAAACCTTTTCTGTGTTGTGGTTTATTAGGTTTAAAGCCAGCAAATTAAGTTTAGATTTTAGAAACTAAGCATTTTGTTACATTTTTTGTTATTACAAAAAAAAATTGAAACATTTGATCTTTTTCTAGTGTTTATAGCTAGATCGACTCTGCTGTTGATGCTAATCAAGAATATATATTATATCCCTCAATGCGTTGCAAACTTCTGAATCAAATTATAATACACATTAAGTGTGACAGACGAATTGAGGAGTACCCTTACATATCAGTGCTTATGAAATTATTGTGTACATCCATTTCATGTGTATTTAGAAATTATTTAATTTTTTTGTAAATTATTTTTATTAACCTAAAAATATATATTTCCCAAGGAAATAGAATTGTATTATATTATATATTTTTAAGTTCACTAAAAGGCATCTATCCAAACTATTAAAAAGTACGTTCATGAGTTATTCAAATTATGATTTATATATTTTCTATATTGTCCATTTATGACAATAGTATTCCTACTAAAAGCTTTTTGTGTGAAATAACTCCTAGCTTTCCAAATCAATACATTTCGATTGAAAAAATACCCCCAGAAAGTTTATAGAAAGGGTAAATAAAGTGAGGGGCAAAATAATAATAAAAATACAAAGACCGCGCACAACATTTTTTCCATTAAGGGCCCCCAAAAATGCCCGGACAGCTAAAAGGGGGACTCTGTGATCAGGAGTTGGGGGCCCTGAGCCGATACAGGTTCTCCGCGGGTATGGGGAATAAAGCCGAATCGAATAAAAAAAGGGTAAATTAATAAGCACGTCGCTCTTTAAAGTTCAAACAAAATGCGACGAAAAAGGAGACGATATAAATATATATATGTATATACACATGCACAACCGATGAATGAAATGCATATTTAATTATTGTGTAAATCATCCTTTTTATTATTTCGATTTTCATTTTTTATGGCGGGTTTCATGCCTTTGTTTGTTTGCTGCTAATGGCGCCTGTCGCATTAAATAATCGCTTTAATGATAATTTAATTTCGTCAATTTCACAAAATAATTTCTTATTTAAATAAATGCATATCGGTAATTGTATTATATTGGTTTGTGGGGTAGGTAAATCGCTGGGGTAATTGATAAATATATTTTGAATAATTTGAAATATTTCAAGAATAATTGAATTTATATTGTATATTTTCGATTTAAATTTATTAAAAATGTGTGATTTAAATAATTGCATATATAATGAGCAAGTGAAAAGTATAAACCTTTCTTTTCATGACCCGAAAAAGCTGTATGTAATTGATAAACATTTTTAATGGAATTCCCACCCGCATCCATGACTAATTCCTGCGCCTCCGATTTCAAGTAGAACTCAGTTGCTATTGCACTTTTGCACCTGGCTAATTTCCATCCATAAGAAACGTTCTTTAAATAGGTATTACGGTGCTGGAAATGCTTTCCAGCAATTAGCTTTAGTTGAAAAAGATTTAAGAAATCTACAGTTCAGATTGTAAACTTATAAGAATCTTTTGACCAACTATAGGAGCTCTAATAGTCTGTAAGTTCTTCTATGACTAGATCGAATCTCCTGTTGATTTTCTTTAAAAATATACATAATTTATGAAGTAGGAGACGCTTTTTTATACCTTTTACAAAACATTATCGGTGGACAATAAGTTAAAATAACCTTGTACTGTTAGATGGTTGTTCACTTATAATCTTAAGTGTAAATATAGATGCTATAAGGTATAGCCGAAACAATCCAGAGTTCCTCTAAGACTGAACCTGGACTTATGCAACCTTCAATTGCAACATAGTATAGCGATATTTTATGATACATTTGAGTTCGCGGCAGACATATGTGATTGAAACCGAATGAAACCAAACTGTCAAGTTGGAATTGATTTAACTTAATTGAATTTTCAATTTGTCTGCCGATCCGGTAACCGGTAACCGGTTTGAACCGAGCCCAGGCGAACCAACCCATCCAACCATCCAATTGAGCAGACTGTATTTTAATATTCTAACTGATCGACGACGACGACGACGACGATGGCAGTTAATAAACCCCGATTGTTCCGATACTGACCTGTGCTCCTGGGTGCTTCGGCCTATTTCAGTTGACTTCTATTAATCCAACTCATGTGTGCAGCTCGTGTCGTTTTGTTGAGGAATCGTTGTATCGATTTAAAGAATGTGTAAACCAGGTGAAAAGTAGGGGCTTTGGGGGAATTAAAGCCGGATTGGGGAGGGGATTGAATAAGGGGTTTTAACTTCAGGAAAAACACATTGGGTTTCAGGCACTTTTCTGGACTTTCTTTAGGCTTCTTTCTTTGACTTTCTTCACTTGCTTTTGAAGCTTTTTAAGAGCACTAATGGAATTTTTGAATTGAGCAATTTTGTAGAATTATTTGAGGATTTATTTTCTGTTTAATATATTTTTTTTTTTTTTGTGCTTTTTCGCTTTTGCCACTGTACTTTAGGGCTGTAATAAAAATTGTAATTAATCAGGTGTTTTCTAAGATTTTCTTGTGTATTTTTCTTTGCTAACTTTAACTGTATTATGTCACTTGTTTATTTCGGTGTGCGTTTGCTTTTATTTTCAAGTGTATAATGAAAACAAATAGATTTTTGTTTAATTTATCAGCTGTTTTGCTGTTTTTCTTTTTTTTGTTATTGTTGATACTTTTTGTTTCTTATTACTTTTGGGCTTCTGTTATTATACTTTAAGATACATATTTTATATATATTAAATATTTAAATCATTTTCTGTGGGTATAAATAAATTTTTTTAATTAATTCAACGATTTCTTTTTGTTTTTATATGAAAATTATATAATCCACTGCTTTTTGCTTTATTTTATCCACAGATGGTTGCCATTATCTTTATTATTCTCTTGTTTTTTACAATTCTTACGATCACATTACGGTTATTTAATTTAGTATTTCTTTTCTTTTTATCGTGTTTTATTTTCGTAGCGGATCTTGGCGCTTTTTTGCATTGTAAACATTTACAGAATTTACAGTATTCAGATCAACAAAAATTTCGCCTCATGGCCACTGCGCCGGCAGCGACGTCAACCGAGACGTTGACGTCGAAAGGCGACACCATTTCACCGGCGACGAGCGAAAGAGACGTAACGAGTGCCAGAGTGCGAGTGAGAGGGAGTTGGAGAATCGAGATCACACGCTGCGCTGCAACTGTTGCCGGAGCACCAGCACAGGCATCAGCAAAAACAACAACAAATTGTTTGAAAAGTTACCGCTTTTAATGCGACTTTTCGTAGCTGCGACCTTGGATTTGTTAGCTTTTAGAGCTGAACTCTTGGACTGGCGGCAGTCCCCATTGCTTTAACACCTTCAAAGCGCTTATCCAATTGTTTGCGTTTGCCTTTGTTGCTTGTTGCTGCTGCTGTTGCTGGCGCTGGCGCTGCTGGCGTCAGCTGCTGCTGGGGAGGTTGCACCGTGGCACTGTTGTATCCCTTTTTGTCGTATTTTGAACAATATTTACGGTATTCTCGCGGTGTTTTAAGGAGTTAATCATAACACACATTAGCGCGGAGGCAAAAGTATCTTGTAGAGGCACGATTTTTTCTGAGCGTTTTCTCTGCCGACGTCGCGGCCATGTTGAAATAAACAGCTGACAGCAGTGTTGCCAGTTTAGCTTATTTCAGGCCATATCTAGCTATTCAGACTATTGTGGTAATAAACTTCATTGTTTTATGCGGAACACGCAGTCGGTGAAACAGTTTATTTAATAAACACAAAGCTTTTCTTTTAGTGGTCCAATGCCAAAGTTAAAATTTATGTTTATTAGTAACCAAATTAAATAAATTAATGACTTCCATTCGGGTGTACCCTTTTTATATTTTTAATATAATATTTTGCTCATTTGTAGCTTATCTTAACTTTTTTGAAATCTAGCCTTTTCATCACTGGCAAAACTGAAACAGACCGTATTTGGTACAGGAAAAAATACAAAATGTGTGACCGTTTTTAAGTAATAAAATACGAAAGAAAGGCGGGTTCAGTTTTATATATAGTTAAAAGAGATTTTCAGCCGTAAGGAGAACGACCCAAAATTTCAAACAAAATCTCAGTCGCTGTAATCATTTTAAACTATTAAAGCTTTATTTTATACGAAGTTTTTAGCCACACTGGTTTGCTTGGGAACAGCTGTTTTCAGTTGCCAATATTTTTAGTATTTCAGTCGTTTAGTCGTCAAGGGCATACCCAGATTATTTTTAGTTTTATTTTTAAGTTTTTAAATATTTAATGTTAAAAACAAACGTTTTCATCTGCCCTAAAATTTTACCAATTGGGAAAAGCGATGATCTGGGAACACTGGCTGACTGCATGGAAACTGGCATAAACTTGCATACAAAAGGTTATAAAATTGGCTACTAGAACTGTGACATGGTTCAAGGCATTGGTAAAAAGGTGGGAAACTTAGTTGTTCAAAACCGTTATTTTCGTGACGTAAAAGAAAACAGTTTCTTAATAACGGTGTGCATTTATAGGAAAATAAAAAAAAAATTAAAAATTAAAAAGAATTAGTTTTAAAAAATCTCAAAAATTTTCAAAATTTTACAGAATACCTGCAAAAATCCTTAAATAATCAAGTAGTCCGTTATTTAATATATAGCATATGAATCCAGTGATAAGTAGGCTTAAACTTTCAACTCAGAAAAACAGAAACAAGCTGAAAATAATACAATACATACGTCGCAATGATCAATAATCGCTATATATTTATTACGCTCGTCTTGGGTAAGTTTGTAAGCTGTTGAATCCAGATTTGATAATAACTCCTCCTCAGGACTCTGCATCTTACCGTTAATTTTCGGTGAATCTGAGGCTCCAGATCTTCAAGGCAACAGCACCTTGATGAATGGCGTCTGGCCGAAAGGTCTCCTAACTGGAAAGAAGGCTTCCGAGCTCCGTACCAAGCGACTAAAGAGAATAATTGCGAGGAAGCAATTTGCCAAACAGCTGTTACGAATGACAAATCCTCTTGTAGACACATTTAATTATATTCCCAAAATGTTGAGAGACCTCGAAGGAACAAAGTTTAGTTCAAATTCAACTTTCAAACACAAGAATGATACAACACCAATCTCATATGCGAAGCTGCTGCGGCTCTTTATCGAATACGCTTGTAAGGAAACTGCGCTCTTATGACGTTCAATCGATTAATCAATGTCCTTTCTTCCTTTAGGGAATAATCCCTGGCTATCGATAGACAAGAAGTAGTAAGAGCCGATGAGGTGTAGATGATCTCGAATGGGGGTGGCACCGGATGACATTTTGTTTCTGAGAAAGCACAGTTTTCTTTATTTCGAATTCGGGTTTCAAAGCAAGATAAGAGGAGAAAACTAAACACCAAAATTGAGAAATTATAAGTGTGAAAAAACGAATTTATAGATTATGTTGAGAGATCCTTGGGAACACAGGAGGATAAACAAATATTCCAGTTGAAGCATTCAAAATAAATCGAAAAATAAAAAAACAACACATAACGGTTAACATTTAAGTTTTTTCATTGGTTTTTTCTTTTATATATGTATATATATATAGGTATATATGTAGTATAACATTGTTAACATTCATTATTGACTATTGTAATATCCGCTGCAGAGATACTTTTCGTGTTTCGTGTTCTGTTTCTTGTTTTGTTTGTTGTTTTTTTGCAGGTACTTAGTACTACTTTGCTCCTTGGGTTTGCGATTATTGTACGCTTGTCCTATATATTCATAAAGTATATATATATATATATGATGAGAATTGGGGGAGTCGGGAGGCAGGGGGGGCAGAAAGAATACTAAAGAGTTTTTAGGAGTTAATAAATACATCTCGAGTTTAGTTGGTAAAATTGCTAACATTTAGTAAGTAACTATGTTGTACATTCAAGGGCTAGGCTATATATCGTATCGTATAAGGTATCGCTGATCTATAACGATCGTAAATATATATCTATGTGTATACAGTGTTGTATATGAATATGAAACAATCTGCAGTTATAGATTCTAGGCATAGGCTATGCAGTGAAGTCTTAGACGAGTTTGAATAGCACTTTCTCGAAGTCCGTACATCTATAAATATAGTAAATATCGTGTGTATATCGCTAGCAACTAGTTTAGAGTTACTGTTAAAGTTAGTGTTACAGTTAGAGTTACAGTTAATGTTACAGTTACAGTTAAAGTTACAGTTTTCAGTTGCTTATATCCGTAAAATACTTGAGTAAAGATAGAGCTAAGATTGTTGACAGACTGACTACTCCTCCTAAGCCCTTTCAACCACGAAGAAATCCTGCCGCACGTTGCACGTTGCACGTTGCATGTTGCATGCTTCTCTTTTTGTTGGTTTTGTTCCCCTTTTAGGTTGTGGTCATAGAATATTAGTGGATCAAGTTGGTTCTCAGACAATCGGCACGCACACCCATTCCATCAGCCGGAACAGCAGCGAGCACAACCAATTCTAGGCGGCCGTCGTCACCTTCGGCTGTCCGCCAGGTCCTGTTGCCTCTGCCCCAGCTCCCGCTGCTGCTCCCATCATTCCGCTCGAGGTGGTGGCCATGTCCGAGGAGATCTCCTCCAGCTGCAGCTCCTCAACCTCTGTCGTCTGGCCATTGGCACTGCTGCTGCTGGTGGTGGTGGTGGTGGTGGTGGCGCCGCTGCCAGATTGGCTGGTGCGCAGCTCCGGCGGCAGATAGATTTTGACCACGCTAGTTATCTTCACCCGACAGTTGGGACAGTTGCTGCATCTGCAAGGATACAAATTATTTAAATAAGGAGCTTCCTTAGTTTGGATATGACTCGAACTCACCTCGCAGCGCACTGGGCACAGGCGATGACGTGACAGCACGGATTGAACACTGTGTTGATGGCGCGGTCCATGCAGATCTTGCACTGCATGGCCTCCGAAATGCGCGTGTCCACGCAGCGCTCAATCGCCGCCTCACGCGCCTCCTTCTCGCGAATGGCCAAATCTATCTTGCCGGCCATGGAGCTGCTGCTTCCCGCCAATGGCATCATCATTGCCCCAAAGGCATCGGCACCGGCAGCAGCACCGCCTCCACCTCCTCCTCCTCCAGCGGCAGCTGAAAAGCCTTCGGCTCCGTCCGATGCCACCTCAGTCACCAGATCACCGCCCCTTTCGTGCAGTGTCCTCCTGGCCTGGTCATGCACCTCGCGACAGGTGTGCTGAATGTCAAAGACATAGCGCTTGCCCAGCTCCGTGTTCTCCGAGAACATGGAGGCAATGGTGCCCTTGAGGTCACGAGTAAACTGATTGGTCACCACGCCCCGCACTTTGTCGCAAACGTAGAAGGCGTGACGCTCGGTGATGGAACGGTAGAGTCCAGCGGCAATGGGCTGCTTGGGCAGCTTGATCTCCAGCTCCTTGCGATCGTTGTGATCGTCCACGTACTCCAGCTTGAAGGTGCGACGCAGCGACTTGGCCGCAGCAATCGCGCCAAAGGGGATGCTGTTGAAGAGAAATTGAGAGTATTGATAAGGCTGGGGTTCTTTAGGGGTTTATCTTATAAATAGATGGGGTTTTCTAGCTTGAAAATCGGTCAGTTTTGCTAAGTATTAAGTAATCTATATATTATATAGGATTAAAGTTTACTCTAAAGTTAAGTGCTTAAAAAAACAGCTTCATGGTGAAGTAATACAAAGATTCTATAGAACATCTTTGTAAGGTTTATCGAAATTCAGTTGCAATAAAAACAGTTTGCGTACAAAATCTAGTTTTAAAACTTAACAAACAATTGATTATTTAATATTAAAAAAGATCCAATTGCTTTACAAATAGTTTTTTTATATGATAATTAACCTTGTTTTCTTTAATGATCTCTAACAAGGTTTATAATGAGCTCTTAAACAATCACTAAATAGCACAATTAAGGTTAATAGCCCAGAAAAAAGTGGGTTCTATATAAAAATTCAACCCAAGACTGTAATAACTTAGCGCTAAGTAAGCAGGGGTTCCCCCATTTAGTGAATTATTTTGTAAAAATTTAAGTAGTCTGGTTAATTTAACAACAAAAAAGTTTATTACCATTTCAACACTTTAAATTCAAGTCTGTTAAGAACTTGTTTTTCTGATTATTTCTCTTTGAACTTTAAGAATAAATAAACAAAAACTAAAGTTGTATTTTTGATCCTAGATCCTTGTTGAGTGATTTAAGATCTGACCAAGATTCAAGTTAACTCCTCCACTCTTCAAAAGCTTTTTAGGCTCTCCAAACTTACCTCTGTTTCTCACCCCCCCGGCAGACGGTGATGCCGTGGGCCCCCACCGCTATGTCACAGCGGGTGGCACTCTCATTGGTGGTCACGCCGCTGAAGAGCTCCTCGCCATAGCCCTCGAGATCCTGGATGGACTGCAGCAGCCAGTACTTGGCCGACTTGAGGCTCATTTGCAGCTTGGCCAGCTTGCTGTGCTCGATGGCAATCTGGCGCAGGAAGTCCGCCGGCGGCTCACCCTCCGAGCTGCTCGGCTGGATCAGGTACTCCTCGTACATGCGCAGCTGATTGCTGGCCAGGCGCTCGTCCAGACCCGTCTGACTGCTGCTGTTGCTGGGGCTGCTGGAGCTGCTGTTCGAGTGCGTTTGCGAGCAGGCGGATGTGGAGGCGGAGGCTGAGGCTGAAGCGGATGCGGATGGCGAGGGCTGGAGGCTGCAACTTGTGGCCGGATTGGCCGCCGGCAGCGTCGTGCAGGTCTCGATGTGTTCCATGGACTTTTGCTTGGACAGGCGTCGCTTCTTGAAGCTGAGCACATGCTCCTTCTCCTTGCGCTGCTGCTCCACCCGCTGCTGCTGGGCCTGCTGCTGCTGCTGTGCCTGCTGCTGGGCCAGCTCCCGCCGCATCCTCATGGGGCACTCTGCCCGCAGAGATGCCTCATTGAAGCGCAGGCCATCGGCCTGGCAGAGCAGGGCCGCCAGCTTGGCCGCTCCGCTCCAGTCGGGCGCCGTCAGGCGTCCCTCGAGGAGATCGCGACGAGCCTGCATGTAGAACAGATTGCGCACGCTCTCCTGGAGGATGAAGTGCACCGGCACCCAGAATTTGACGCGCAGGGCCAGCATCAGCTGGATGCCGCTGCCACTGCTGCCGCTGTCGCCGGAGAGTCGGTTGCGCAGGTTGATCCATTGGCGTGTGCGTGACTCCTTCTGGTTGGGTGTCCAGTGCTCCAGGCCGAAGTATTCCATTTCACAGATGATGTTCAGGGCCAGACAGACCTGGAAAAGTAAAGAAAATAATAGGTTTAGTTTTGTGTCAGGAAGGTAGAAAAGAAGATAATTTAAATATTTTTAAGGTATATTTTTATTTAGAAACGAAACTGAAATGTTTACAAGTTAGAAACCATTTAAAAACCTAGCAAAAATTAAGGAATTCACTATTTTATAGGCTACTTTTGAAAACGATTTCATTTCTTTAACAATTTCCAAAGCAAAATATTTTTGAATAGCCCAATCCTTAGCATAAATCTGAAACTAAAGATGTAACAAAGGCATTCAATATCCCAATTGGGTCGCCATCTGTTTCAAATTGTCTTAATATCAAACCCAAATCGGAAAAAGTAGTGAGAAAACATTACAAACATGTGTCTCAATGGGCCCAAAGTGGTTAATCTAAAGGAATTCAGAATGAAGCTCAGAATGTTGACTATAAAACCTAATTAGTTCGCCAGGATTGCAGTTCCTTTGTCCTAACCCGCAGGAAATTAAAGTTTAATCTTGGCGTGACGGGCATCGCGCTTGAATGTTTTTCAATCTATTCTGGATCAGCGACTTATCAATTCAACTTGACAGAGCCTGTCAGCGACATGCGGAGGCTTCCACCAGCAGCCTCTAGTCCCCGTCTCCGTCTCCTATCTCCCAATCCCAATCCCCATCCCAATCCCTGTCCCTGTCCCAGTCACAGTCACAGTCCTAGTCCCAATCCCGATCCCAGCGTTGTCATGACAGCAGCAACATCCGCAACAACTGCTCCTGGCAAGTGGATGCTTGGCTGGATGGATGGGTGGGCTGGGGGTGGTAGAGATGATGTTGATGATGCTGTGGGAGCGTGGGCTGCTCTACTGATGCTGTGGTTTCCAGAAATATTTGCTTATGCAACGAGCGTGTCATCGCTTCGAATGGAACAAGTTCAAATGCTCCCGGCAGCAGCAGCAGCAACTACAACATCCTTATGTGTTCCATAATGCTGATGATGAGGCTGCTGTCGCTCTGTCTGTCGGTTGGCTTTAACAAGTTGCCTGCCTCGATGCATTGCAGCCCGATTCCTGCTCCCACATTCCCCAAAGGCACTTGCATTGGCTGGGCGCCGAAATAAAATTTCAAAACGTCAAAAACAAGAATACGACGAAATACAAGGAAAATGTGTTTTTTGTTATGAGGAATGAGGAGAGAGGAAGCTTCTCCAAGCTTACCTCTAAGTATTCCCATACCCAAACTTCCCTTCCCCCTAGAGCACTTTGCATAATGAGATATATGTACCCACCTATACTTTTATGTATGTATTGCCGAGGCAACAAGTTGCTCACGCATCAACGCCCATTTTGCACATTTTTTCCCCGTTTCCAATTAGGCGAAACCGCACAAAAAACACGACAAAAAAATAAAAAAATAAAAAGGTGAGATGGAAGAGGTGGGAGAGGCTGAGCAAGAGGATGTGCTTAAATGTATGAGAGGAATTATTAGCCATTAAAATGAAATTTGAGACAATTTTTTTTTCTAGTTTCCGTTTCCGTTTACATTTTCTTTTATGCTCTGGCATTTTTCAAACCTTTGGAATTGTATAACTTTATTTTTAGCCTTTTAAACATTTTAATTAAGCAAATACAAAAACTGTGGCCTACTTTTAAGAGCCTGAAAAAGTGAATATTAAACTCTTATTTCAATATCATAAGTATTTCCCTAATAGCTTGCCTTTTCAATGTTTAATTAAGCTAAGAATGTACTCAGGCTTCACAGCCTGCCTTAGAAGCACCTGACAATGCCTAGAGCCTGCCTTTCACCTTGAACAAAGGACATTCGGGCAAAAGTGAAACCCAATTCGCCAAACGAATCCACTTCAATGGCACTTTTGGACTAATTAAGACGACAGATGTTGCCGTCAGTTTTGTGGTTTGCAGTTTTCGAGCCGAGCCGAGCTCCAAGTCGAACGCAATTAATTAATCAAGTACGCAGATCAATTTACATGCCACTCGAGTCGAAAGTGGGCGTGGCAGCTTAGTAACGGTTGTTAGACAGGCGACAAAGCGACAAGGCGACGAGGCGATGAGGAATTTGATGTACAGCTGAGACCAAGGAGGAACAAGGAGCCTCGTGGTTGGGCATTAAATTCATGGCCATGTGGGTGGAGGGGGGGTAAGGGCCGGGCATGCGGATACGGATACGGATGTCGTGGGTTGCCGTTGACAGCCGCAGTCGGAAAGCGAATCTAATGAAGCCTCTCGAGAGCTTGGCAGTAATAACCTCTCCTTCCCCCCCTTAGAACTGAAATCTCATACTACGCATCTGCCGGGAGCGGAATGTTTAACAGAATTTAGGGGATCCACAGGCGGATGGAAATGGTAAATCGAAAATGGCATTGGCAAAGCCAGATGGTGCATAAATCCCTCGGAACCCCATTGATGGCGACTCGGTAATGCTTTTTTGTATAGAATTAATTAAATTTCCTAATGAAGTGAACTCGAAATGTAGAAGCACTTCAGGGTCAACGATCGATCGCATTTTGTTTTCGAAATAAACAAAGTACTATAAATAAACAAATTGAATGGAATATTTTGGATAGAAATAGTTAAAATATGCGTTTTTTTGGAAGTCAAAATAAATTAATTGGGTTGAAAATTAGCATAAAGCAAGTTTTTTCTAGAAATTTAAAACAAAGAAAAATAAATTGGAATTATTTTAAGGCTGCTTTCTCAGTTCATTTTCATAAATAAAGAAAATATCAAGTATACGCCTTGATAATTTCCATATAGAACAAAATATCAAGTATACGCCCTGATAACTGCTTATTTTTTAAAGATTAATTTATTTACTCTTCAGTTAAACGCCAAATACTTTAAATAATGATGTTTTTATTTAATTAGCAACCCGTTTTTACCGCTCAACCATTAATTTAAGCTTTTAATTCCAATTAGGCAACACATTCATCCCCAACAACAAGTTCTGCTCATAGAAATATTCTGCTGGTCGCCGGGGCATTTATTTCGAATTATTTCGAATTTTGTGGCTTGGAGAGGCGAAAACGTGGCAACAGGCGGAACCAAAAAGGCTAAATACATGTACACACATAACATGTGAACATTCATTCACCGCAGAAATAATACGGCAACAACAATAATGAAATACGCTTAACGTATGGCAACAAAAATATATTTATACATACAATATATGTACTGAAAATCGTCGCCGCTGTCAAGTGCAAAGTCCACTTTTGTGGATTTCGCTAAAATTAAATACAACACGAAAGCGAGCTGCTAAATGCGAGACGTGAACCGATTTTCAGCGTCAACAATAGCAAATCCAAGTCGGGAATGGGACTTAAGCTGAGGCCCCACTGACATAACCGAAAGTTACAAAAGTTTCCACACCCCGAAAAGATCTCCGACTCAATCCCTCCCCCGCAGATAATCCTTCTTACCACCCCTCCCGATTATCATACTGCCCTTGGCAATGCCATAAAGGCTTATTTGCAGTTATTGCTGGTGATTTTCAGAGGTTTTACTATAGCTCGTAAAATCCGGAGCAAGCAACAAGCGTGTGTAAAAGATACACCAACTATCTACATCTGTTACTTTACTTTTTACTGGGAACATCTCAAGAGATATAAACTGATATTTCATTGAGTCGTATTTATAGTTATTTATTTTCAATTTTGGGGTCATTTCATTTCAATTTTTACGCCTAGCAACAGGCAAGCAAAATAAATTACACAAATGCTTTTATTTATTTTAAGAAAACTTATTTTGTTGAACTTATAGTAACTTGACTTTATTTTTAATATTAATTTGTAGAAGTTTGTTTATTTTTCTTACACAAAATTTACTTGAGTTTTATTAGAACTCGTAAACTTGTTTGTTTTTTTACAGGTACCTAACACCCTTTAAAAATATTTTAAAATGTTTTCTAGTAAACACCTGCTGTAACCGATTTCATTGGTTTTATTTTTAGCCTAAAATAAGGGAATATACCCACACTTCCTTGACCTTTTAATTATTTCTTTTGTACAAAGCAACAAGCGTGTAAAATGACATGCCTCTCTACACCTTGTCCGGTGGCTTAACTTCTCCCCCTAAGAGTCTTAAGATGCGCCAACACAAGAGCGGACTTAAGAGAGAGCGCCAAAGGTAAACAAAACGAAGGTAAGAATACAAAAAAAAAAAGTGTAACTGCCAGAGATGGGGAGAGCGAGCGTGAGAAACAAAAGAGCGTCGCTCTTTTTACAGTGCTGAGTACACAACAAAGACAACACAACAATTGTAAACGTGAGAGGCAGGGGAGCCTCCGAGTGGGGCCTTCGAGGGGGATCCAAGGGGGAGGGGCTGCTATGACTAGCTGGCAGCAGAAAACCCGACTGCATTGGACTTTGGACCCGAGTCTTCGAAATGCCAATTGGACTTTGGACTGGCACTCGCCTAGTGAGTGTTGTGTGTGTGTTGCTTTGTTGCTGTGCTTTGGTTGCTGTTGTTTCTCCTGCTCTCCGGCTGTTTATTATATGTTTTTGTCACGTCGTCGCGGCTTGGCAACTGTATTTTTTTGTATTTTGTATTTGCTTAGTTTAATGCCCGAAATCGAAAACTGTAACTCAATTCGAAGCCATGACGTCAGATCGAGAGCCGACTTTGTACTTTGAACCCGGAGAGGTGGAAATAAGGAGAGCGCCAGATTGAGCGAGGCAAAGAGTGAAATTTACATGTCGCGATTAAAGTTAAAGGCTGATTAAATGCACTTCGAGCGCGCGGCACACGTGCAAATAAGAGAAATGAAAACTGTCGGCCAAGAGAAAGAGCAAGCTAAGCGAAGTGATCTTTGGCAAGGCTGCTGCTAGTCAACTCTCTTCCTCTTGGCAATTGTTTGCAAACGAGATAAACAAACAGATAGACAGATGGAAGACTATAAACGGTTAGAACTCGTTCGCGTTTTTCACTCGTTTTGCAGGTCATGCGCTTATAGAGTGATCACTTCTCCCGCTCGCCCCCCCAATTGCCATCCCGCTACTCTCCCGCTAACAGATGGATCTCCGGGGGCGAGAGAGGACAGGCTGCTGCACCCCTTTTTATAGAAATAATTACACTGAACAAAAAATGCAGCAAAGCTAAGGGAATAAATTTCTTTTAATTAAATGTTCGGGCTTACACAAGAGGAAACAAAACTGTTTAAATGTGTAAAAAAGAAAAAAAGTTCATAATAAATAATTATTTTACCAAAATCTCATATCTTATAAAGAAATATTTTTTTTTCACCGTGTTTATTGGGAATGAACATGCACTGAAACTGGTTCGGTGCAGGGAAATTGGCCATAAATTGCACTTAATTACTTATGCATCGAGACAGAGTGGAAAGTGGGGGGCAGGAACAACCACGTGCTCGGCATGTGCGCCACCTTATAGATGAGGAACCCGTCTTTATCAACCTGCCCCCGCCTCCCATTTACCATAACTGTTTCACGTTCGGTAGATGCTTTTTTAATTGCTGACGTGAGAACCGGCGGAATGTCTCTGACAAATGGTGAAAATGGAAATATATAGTCCATATGGCCGGATAGCGCATGAAATATGGAAAGCGAAAAGCGAGTGCAAGTGCAAAATAATTGATGGAAAGTCTGGACCACCGGGTGTTGATGCAATTAGCAGAGGGTAGAGATCGAAATGTCAAGGTGCGAGCTACTGATGCAACAATTCAAGCTAACAAATCAAACGGCTCGCTGCTATTTATAATTTCAAGAATCGAAAGCTTGGTATTTCCAGTCTATTGCTCATCGATCCTCTGAAATTTAACCAGTCGGAGCTTACTGGGCAAATAATAATATGATAAAAGTGTTTTTTAAGATCGTGTTGCCATTTTGTCAATTAAAAATGTTGACTAAAACTAAAACTTAAATTTAAATCCAATGATACTTGATATTTTCTCTTTATGACCCATAACTATTTCAATGAAATCATCAAAAAATCGGTCATAAACGAGTTTCATTTCAACCTGATTACCTCTTTAAGCCATAAATTGAAGATCAGCAATAATAGGTTGGCCAAAATATATATGAAATACATGCAATATCTGCAGTTCCTATGTGCAATGCAATGCCCTTATCAATGCCTTGCTATATATAGTATAAGAATACATTATCAACAAGTGGGCCAACCTTCGCTTCCAACCTTCGGCACCTCAATCACAAAGTTGCAACCCCAATTGAATTTTCCTTTCCATATGGCAAGCTAAATGGAAGCGTCATCGTTGTTACTAATGCTAGATTTTTTTTTTTTAAATCTGTGTGAATTTATATATTTAAGACCCTGGCATTTTGCCTTTTCCCTAAAATGCAATGCAATGTGAAATGAAAATAAGAAGTAGCGGCTGGGCAGTATTCTTAGTTCTTATGGGAAAAGGGAACTACAGTGGAAGCTCAATTGGAAGAAAGTAAATGAATCCTACTTTATTAAATCTTTTTATATTATATTTATAGTTTAGTTTTTTATGGCTCCTCAAGTGTAAACAAAAATAATATCTTTTATCACCTTAAATCACTATATTTTAGGTTTACTGCAAGAAGAAACGGTACCCTTCTTCGTTCTTATTAGGACACGTGTGTGTCTCTTTCACACTGACTCCCTGCTGTCTCTTTCTCTGCCTAGCTGTCTCTCTGGGCCATTTAGTGAGTAAGAGAGTGCACTTGCATTTATTTTCTGCAGCAGGCCTAGCAGCAGCGACGCCGACTGCAGCAGCGACCGACTGAACATTGGACTTTGATCGTTGGCCATAAATTTAATAGCAAAAACGAAACAAATGGTAGAAAAAACTAAAAGCTAAAAACAAGAAACAACAAAAATACTAGTGCATTCAAAGTGCACACTAAAAATGCAATAAGAGCCAGAGGAAAACAATTGCAGCGGGCGACGAGTGTTTTTAATGCCATTTCATAACCGCAATTAAAGAGCTAATGAATATGGATAGTGTTTGGGAGAGAATAAAAGTCCTTGCTGATGACGGTTAAGTATCATAATCAAGGATACTTGAGAAATTTCCATAATGGAAAAGTTTCTAAGTAATAATAGGTTTTTTATTCGTTTCTTTTGTTTGTTTATTCTGATTAATAAAAACCTTGTAGGAGTTACATTATTTACTTTATTTAATATTTAATTCGAGAAATTTAAAATAATTAATTTAAATTATTTAGTTAATTATTATAATAAAACTTATAATATACCTAAAAGAAATAGAAAAGCAACTTATAAGTCTGCCTTGCAAATATCCTTTCAACAGCTTCTTTTTCTAATCCTTTTCTATAATAATAAATATGACCCTTATTTGCTTTGACTTTCCTACTTTTATTTTCAGTGCATCATCAGTGATCTCTCTGCTCCTGGGCCTGGGACTTGGAAAGTGTGCTACTTGCCTCCTCCGCTGACAATTCACTTGGAGTTCCCGGGAATGAGTCAAGTTTATGGAGCCATTAAACGCTCATCGCCCTGCTGCTGTATATATGTATGTTATGTATATATAATTTTTTTTTTGTTTTTGGGCAATTATATGGGTGGCCCCAATTCACTGAGTGATCCAGTGTGGCCGTCTTCCTGCATTTTTAATGAAAATTTTGCTTTGCGAGCGAGAAGTAGCGACTGTTTTTAGCTGTTTTGGCCGCCGTACGTGACTTTTGGCACAGCCTGCCAAAGCGGCCAAAACGGTTGCGTCAACGGCTAAAAGGCAGCGTCAATTGCAAACGGCAGAGGCAGAGGAGGCTGCACCAAGTCTTAAATAAAAATCATCATGTATATACATATGTTTGTGTGTATTAAAAATCAGGGCAGCCAAATGAAAATATATGTGTCCTGTGCATATTTATGCAGAAATGTGTGTCCTGGCAGTTGCCATAATTTTTCTCGTCCTCCTCGCGTTTTCCATGTTTTCTTTTTTTTTGCATTTTTTTTTATTTGCCGCTCTGTTGTTTTGGTTTCGTTAAGTATGCGTCATTTTCAGTGGCTGCCACTTTTTGCGTGCGTTGCGCGAAAATGCGGAAAAGCCGCAGGGCTCCCTTGTACACTAGCCCCCCCACACCCTTTCAGCTTTCTTCCTTCTTCCGTTTTTTTATTTTCCTTTTCCCCTCGGAGAGTTGGCTGCAGTGCAAACAAGTCCTCTACAACAACAGCAAATAAGCATGCAAATGCATTACATTGTAAATTATGGGAGCGGGAAAAAGAGGACTTTCCCAGACCCTAATTAGCATGGCGCATTCCCAATTGCCGGGACGTGATGCCAGATTATCGTGGCTTAACGCTGTGGCCAAACTCTCGAGAACTGCTGGCCAGGCTTAGAGCATTAAATAATAAACTTTTACACCAATTTTTGCCAGCACATAGGAAGTTTGTAAAAGTGGAAATGCAAATGAATAGATTTTAAGCTTTTGTTGTAATTTTTCCTGAACAATTTAGTTCTTAGAAGGAATGGAAAAAATAATAGACTAATTCCGGAAAATCTAACTGGACTGTCTCGGAATTTCCAGAATATTTAAAGATATTAAAACTGAAAACATATGTTAAAATATCCCAAAAACCTTTTGAAAAAATGTACAAAACAATTAAGTAAATAGGTTAGTTTCCCACCAACTTTTTGTGCTGCCATAAAAACAGCTTTTTACATTTAAATAAAATACTCAAAAGACATGGCATAAGTTTTTCCCCCTAGAATGTGAGCTCCCATTACCAAAAACCTACTATAGTATCAGTCCAAGCCATTTAGCAAAGTCAACTAGGGGGAAGTGGAGGTCAACCCCTAACTCCACAGCCCAAAAAGTTGGCTTAGCAACCGGAATTCTTCCAGCGATCCCTCCCTCTTCCGTCCGGGGAAATATTCTATTTACACAAAAACACTCATTTGATTTCCATACCATTTTCTAGACTCTCGGAATCACATTTGCAACTTGATAAATTACATTTTGCCTAAATGAAATGTTGAGGGGGGAGTGTGAGGGCGGGGGGAATGCCAAAAAGATTTGTGGAGGCGGCGGCGAAAACTTTTCCTGGCCAACAATGAAAGGAAAACTTGGCGAAAAGAATGTCAAGTGCACATACGAGAGCCAGAAATGGAAATGTTGTGGAATTTTAAGATGACGAAATGTGTGTGTTTGCTGCGGCCTGGAGATGCATTCCCCCCCAACAAAATGTGGCCGGGGTTTGTGCACATACAAACTTATGTCCAAATGAGTCAGAGGTCAGGGTCTTGAAGACCACAAAACTTGGACAATTGTCGATGTTTAAGACGCCGGTCCAGGGAATACAAGAACGAGAGAGAAAAAAAAGGACATAATAATAATACAAAAAGAAATTTTCTTCCGCCTGGCGGATTTTGTGTGCGGGAAAAGGATGCATAATAAGGCAACATTATGCGGCAGTCAAGAGGATGGCACAGTTCCAAAATATAATAACAGAGATATCAGTAAATCGGTTTCTGGGGCCCCCGGAAAGTTTGCGCAAGCCGAGGGGCTTCCCCGAACCGAGCTGCTGCTGCAGCTGCTTTGATGATTTATCCGCCACAACACAGCCATGCTACACCCACCCAGAGCAGCCTCTTTTATAACCCTGGCTATGAACTTGTTTACCCATAAATCCACAAGGCAGGCTTACAAGTTTACCTCGGCCACCACTCTCGCCTTGGCCGCTCTCCAATGTATTTCAATTAAGTTATCAAATACGGCACACACACATAGGGACACACCGCTTTGCAGCAGGTTTGTATCTGTCAGTTACCAAAAAATGTATATTTTTTACTCGTATATAATATACACAACGTAGGTACATACATCTATGGGTAGGTAGATTCTGCTGCTGCTGCCTGTTGCCAGGTGCCAGGCTGGCTCTTGTCTGCCCCATATTGATTTTCTTTTTGGCCAATGATGTCTCTACCCACTCCACCCCCCAAAGCAATTCCATGTTTGCACTTGATAATTCCGGCCTGGTCCGGGCATTTGCCATGCAAATGGGTCGCTGGCAAAACACACACATAATAATATATCATTTCAAGTTGGTGGCTCACTTAAAAAGCGGCTGGCTCCAGTCCCGATGTCCGTGCCTAAGCTCATTTATTCTAATTGTAAATTGCACTCGGTCCGTCCTTGGGTCCTTTCGGTTTCGCCACGAGCATCAACCGGTATCGGAAATCGCGCGTGACAAGCTTAGCCTAACCAAATACAACTCCAGTTCCCTCTGGTTACAATGAAGGTTTTCTTTAGCACGGTGAAAAACTGGGGGAAAGTCTCGTAAAAAGGTAGTACAAGTCACGTTTCAAATAATATCACAAAATCTTATTAATATTTTCTTACAATAGATATTTAAACTATCTTGATTTTCTCTCCCTTATCCTTAACAGAATTACTTCTCAGTCTTTAGTTACCCCATTTTCCTGTCAGTGTATATATTGGTCCCCTCCTGTTCTTCCTTCCATTCAAATGACTTTAGTCATTGCAGTTAATGATGCCTGGCCTGAAAACCCTCACCACCCACAACCACTTTTCCCGCTTGAGCCAAGTTCCAGAGGCTTTGATGGACATTTGATGGCGGGACCCGAGCTATGTCCCACTCCACCATATGCCAAATGGCAATTTTCACTTCGTTAAAATTGTAGAATTTTCTTTTCAAGCAATTTAGTAGCGGAAAATGCTTTTGATGCGGGGCCCAAAAGGAAAGCTTCGGCCGGCGGATACAGGCTAAGTGGGTGACGAAGCCAACAGGCCGTGTAAAAGGAGGAGGAAGCAGGGGAAAAACAGAGCGGAAAAATGAGGAAAAGTGTGTGACTGGGCACCTGGCAGACTGCAGCTCTGATTAGAAATGATTAGGGGGGTCTGATTTGATTATTACAGAACGTCACTCACTCTGTAAATTACACAAAATAGTAAAAAGAAAACAAGAATGTATTAATTTTCTCGGTAATTCCTGCAATTATCATTTCGTGACCTCAGGCAATTTCGCACTGGCATATGAATATGTAAAATTCAAATGAGAACTCAGTCATCTATCCTTGCTTAGCCCCACCCCTTCAAAACCCCCCTCTAAAATGTAATTACACTAAAATAAATAAATCCCCTGCCAGGGCAATTTCCATTAAATCGCAATTAAAATTCTTCGAAAATTTTCTCTGTTTTCTTACAGCTGGACTTAATTAATTTCAGTCCGGGCAATGAAAATGTCGCTTTAAGAGGCTCAATTAAAATGGCATTATCCTGGCGCTGATTGTGGTTTTCGTGTGGGGTTAGGGGAGCGACCAGAACAAAAGACAAAAGCATCGGAGTAAGGCGCTTCGAACAATGCAAACAGGACACGATTGCCGCAGGGACACTGTACATCTTTGGGCAGTAAAATAAAAATAAAGGCATTTAATTAAGACGAAGCCGAAGGACAACATTTTCCGCCTATATAGAGCCGGGATTATACGCTAATTGAAGCGGGGAAAATTGCGCAGGAAAAGCCTCTCCTTTCTCACTCTCACTCTGCTGTCGCTCCATACAAATTCGAATAAATTGCAATTTAATTCGATTTCGAATTTAAAATTGAAACCGGCCAGGGTCCGAGAGTGAATTATATCTTGATCCGGTAGCTGATCGGATTTGTTGTGCGAGTTCATTTCCCATCATGTCTTTATGTGCTTTTATTGGCCGCCCTTTGTTTTACAAGGCCCTGTGTCACCGCCTCCCTCCCACACAAGCTTCCTCTGGCAGGAAGAACGTGCCAGGAGCGGAGAAAGACCAAAGAAAATAATAGTGAAAGCCACACAGGACTCGGTTCGGTTTGGTTCGGGGCAATAAAAGTAAAGCAAAAGCAGCAGCACAAAATATAAAAAAAAGAAAGGGCGAAACAAAAGCCTTGCCATTAGAGACACATCAAAATGGCACTCAGCATGGTGCCATGGGGGGAGAGCTTTGGTCCTGGTTTGGATCGAGGAAACCCAACCCCACCGCCAAAAGAGGTGTGAAGGGGCACCGCGTCGAGCTTGTCGGCTTTTATAGAAAACTATATTCGAATACAATGGGAAAAGCATTCAATGCATTCCCCTGTTCCTTGCGGTTTGTTTTGCGGCTTGCATTTTTTTTTTCGGCTGCATTTTCACGCAATTTATTGTTCTTGCACTCTTTTACTGCCTTTCTCCTGTTTCCTGTAGAAATTCTCCATTTTAATACCCGGTAATCGGGGAGTACGAAGGTATATTGTACGAGTGGATCTCGGGGAAACTATAAAAAGCAAAAGTTGCTTTCTGTGACGTCATAGAAGCAGGAATAGATCCGATTTATATAATATATTTATATTTTTGATAATATATACTAATTGTAAATTATAATTTATAATATATACTAATACCAGGTATCTCATAGTCGTGCTCCTAGGACCATTTCTTTCCTTCTTGCTTTTTTTATTGTTTAATATTGTTCTAAGCTATGTATGTTGGCTTGGCCTAGGGTAAGCTTTATTTGCAGGTTGTGCCAGAGCAAACGGGTAGAAAGAGGAGGTTTACTTGCCCATATTTCCGCTTAGTTGTTGTGCATTCAGGTTTCTATGGTTTTACACTCCCCCATTTTCCTCCTGTTGCCACGTTTCTAAGCTTTAGCGAAATGGGCGAAAGCAGTTCAAGGATAATATGCAAAAACCATGGAAACAATAGATAACACTAGACTCCAAGGAGGAGGCGAACGTTAGTGGCAAAGTGGAGGCGCCTGCTTAGCAAATGACATTATCATTTGCCTCCAACATTGATTTTGCTCAAATTCCGTCATTGTCATGTGCAGGCACGATTTCTGCATCATCATAAAAGTGCTGAGCGAGCACTGCAAAAAATCAAGTGCCCTAGCTTTGAGTGGAAAACTAAACTAGAAAAATAAACTATTTAATTTGAACGAACAAATTTATTAAAAAATATATCCCTAAAGGTAAGAAAATACTTCTTAAATTAAAAATAAAACCATCTAGAAAACTTTATTTTTTTTCAATTTCCAGTGCAGGGTGCTAAAAGACAAATGCCCCTGACTGTGCAAGCGGTAATTGCATTAAATGTCGGCTTAAAAACAGACGACACTCACTACTATATACCACCAACAACATCACCATCACCCGTGTTTTCCTTGCTTCCTTTTTGCATTACGCGTCCTCCAGTCGCAGCCTTGTCATTGTCGCTGGATTAGCGTTGGACCTCCTCCCGATTTTGCCCACTCATTCTCACGTAGAACTACTTCCAATTAGCCGGAGAATGACTAAGATACTCAAACACATGCCCGCAAAGTGCTCTCGGTTTTAACCATTTAATCGATATGTGCGAGGAGTTTTCACAGAAAGAGGAGCGAATCAAGTTCAGTTCACATCGCACGTGACGTCCGCTGACTTCATTCGATTCGACTGTTTCTCCCTCTCTACTCGTCGCCCTTTCAAGTGCACCCACTCAATTTCGCGGTACAGTCAAATTACTTTAAATAAAACCACATTTATCTTCAAATCAAGTTGGTGAAATATTGGATTTGGTTGCTTGGCGCCCAACGAGTGACTAAAGTTAAGAGTCGGAAATATACGAACGAGAGACGTCCAACGAGTGATGATCGACGAGTGAACGAATGACGAGTGTCTACGAAATTTAATTTAAATTTAATTTCTATTGAAATATCTTGAAAGTGAAATACTTTTTAATTTCTTTGTTTCATTTAAATAAATAAATGTTCATATTCAAATATTTATCTTGAAAAAAGTTAAAGTTACAGAATTTCAACTGTTTATGAAATTTAATTTAAATTTAATTTCTAATGATATATCTTGTAAGTGGAATATTTTTTAATTTCTTTGTTTCATTTAAATAAATTAATATTCATATTCAAATATTTATATTGAAAAAAGTTTAAATTACAGAATTTCAACTGTAGTTGGCTTCTCTTTTGGGCCGTTTCCTTGTTTCTTGTATTGTGTGCTTTGGCACGCGAATATAATTTCCTTTTGATTGGGCGCGCCTCGGCCCGACTTCATTCGCCGACTAGCTGGGAGCGATTTTCCAGATAGATTTGCGGGCGCACTGCCAGCACACGGTGTAAACATAAATTGCGCTGGCAAGGACACGCACACTCGCACACACACACACACCCCCAGTTGGGAGTGCTGGAATGGTGGAATGGAGCAAGGACGCAGACAGGATGGCGCGCACGCACCGCGAAGCCTTCTTGGTTCGTGTGACCCTCGCAGCTCCAAACTCCAGGCCTCGACGGCACACATACACACACACATGATGATGTATGCTTGCCAGGGTTGCCGACTTGCCCAAAGTCAAGACATCAGGAAGTAAATAAGGTGAGGGGCCCCCTCACCTCGTTGAACTCTGACTTTTAACCAGGTTTATTTGTTCCTAAAGCGGAAGCTTAGATTCCATGGGGTTTTTCATCTGTGAAAACTTTTCCCTTGCCTTTGTACACTTTACAATTCCCAAGTTGGTTTTTGTGCAACTTAAGACCTATATTTTGTGAACACAAGATTTTATTAAAAGTTGAAATTTATGTGATTTACTAATTATGGATCATAACTAAAACTATTCCTTTCCTTTTTTAAAACCCAAAGTTTTTTAATCAAATTTGCTGCCAGTCAAAGCCGGGTTTTTCGGTTTTTTGGAAACCCAATTTAAATGGTTTTTGGAAGGCCCCTGGCAACCCTGCACCTGAAAGTGTGGTCTGGCCCCAGGTTGCCATCGCCCGTGGAGGAGCCAAACATTTTGCATTTTCGGACACAGGCACAAATGTCCAGCGAACATGATAAACGCCCTGCTGCACCCGGACCGACATAAAAGTGATGGCAGGAAAATGGGGGAAAATGCATGGGCTTTGCGTTTTGTGTTTGGTGTTTGGTTTACGGTCCGAGAGCTGGTAGCTGAGAGCTGAGAGCTCCAGCTAGTTGCAATTAATTCCGAAATTGGCAAACGACATTGGGCTTTGTCCGTGGGTGGACGGACGCTCCTCCTCCCACTCCGATTTAATTGTTTGGAAAATTAATTTTTGCTAGCATTCTGCAGCATAGAAGGCAGCCAATGAAGCAATTGATTAGCATAGAGATTGCATAAATAAATAAATTCCACATAGATTACCATTTGGGCCAAGGAAACCCCCTCGAAAATTTATTGATACGCATAAATATATTCTATGCACCAATGCATTTGACTATTGCAATCAATGCAAATGCTTATTGTTATTTCCCTACAAATACTAGATGATTTTTCAGTTGACTTTTTGGTCTTTTAGGGCTGAAACTAATTAAGCTGTAAACAAACAATGGAGCAATTTCAGCGGTCACTGAATATGCATGTCTTTGTTTTAAACAACTTTTTCTCCTCTGTTACAGAACTTTCAACTGCGGTGTGAAAAACCCGAACCCATTCCAATAGTGGGGGAAAAAAATAAATTATATAAACTATATATAGTATTCGCATTGTGCGGTGTTTGTTTTTAGGTTGCGTGTGTGAGCTTCGAAAAATTTATGGCACCTTTGTTGTGGTCAAGAAAAAATCAAAAACCAGCAATGATCCCATTCGGCATACACTTCGAAACGAATAAAGCTAATAAATTTTGGGCGTCTTAATTAAGAGTCAACAGAAAAAGCTGAATAAATCATTTAGAAAACAAACTAAAAATGTGGATTTAAGTGAAATAGTTTCGCTGAAATATTTGTGTTTGAAAAGGTTCAACGCATCCAAAAATAAATGAGTTTGTCAGTTTCTCAGGCGTTTAAATAAAGAAATTTAAATTTAATCTTTGTAGTTGCCCAATTAAAATTAAACTCTATTGCGTTGTATCTTGTGGGGCCACAAACAAACAAAGAGATACACAAGTATTCGCGAGATACGCTCTTTGTGCCAAATGTATCTGAAAACACGGGTACACTAGACTTAAATAAATTCGTATTTATCTTTGGTTGTTTGTTTAAATTGTTAATAACTCTCGAACTGCAACAAATAAAAGCAACGAAGCGTTGTACCGGAGCAGAACCGGAGCAGAAAGCAGCGCCAAGAAATAAAATAACAAATTTACATACAAATGCAGATACAGATACAGATACATATATGGCGAAAAATACAAATAATAAAAGCAACAAAAAATAAATAAATAAAGCGAAAAACGAAAAACGAAACTTGACAAAAATACGAAAATAGGTAAATCTCGTTTTGTGCCTTTTGCGTTTTACATTTTTTTTTCGCATGGGCTTGGCTCTCCGACTGCGAAAAGAACAACAAAAACGAAAAAAACAGCGACAGACACAACCTAAAACGGAGAGGAACACACAAAACCATCTCAAGTCACATACAGATACACAGTAAATAAAGATCTGGAATGATGATAGATGGGATTATAATGGGCGTTTACAGTAGAATAACTCGATTCTAAACTGTATCAGAGTCTGTGAAGCATTGTTGAAAAGGTATTTTAAATTTTAAGTAATTTATAGAAATATTTATAATCATTATAAATAAATATTATTTCTTCCAGTGTTCCCTTGCTTATAACTTATTCTTTTTGTAAAACACGTGTGTGTGCTTTTCTTAGCGAAATATAACTTCCCGAAAAACCGCATTTAGGCCAAGGCTAAAAAGGCCACCAAACAGGGCGTATGCTTAATATTAATCACTAAACTTTACTCTAAGTAAATAAATAAACAAAAAAGGGAAAAGTGTGTGTCTGTGGTGGGGAAATTTGAATTTCAATTTAACATCTGTTGAAGACAAACAAATGAAAAAAAGAAAAACGCAAAAAAACTCACAAATTGCGTTTTAGGAAAAGAGCAAAAAATGAAATTATTTATGCTTATTTATCATTTACGCCTTGATTGCTCTTGATATCTGACTTGACTTGCCTTTACCTGTCGTCTCCCCCATCACCTCCTCCGCCTCCTCATTCTTCCAGTTTTTATCAGTCTGCCTTTCTTGTTCTGTTTCGAGTTGTTGACATCGAGTATTAATATAAGAAATTTCCGAGCTTATCAGAAGAAGGTGATAAACAAAGAGACACATGGAAGAGTATAGTATATATATGGGATATATATACATATATATTTCTCGTTCTCTGCGTGCTTTTGACATTTGTTTTTTTGTTAATTATACACACACACACACACAGAAAAGTATAAGCAAAAGATGTGTGTATCTTATTTACTAAACAGCAGCAAGATGAGTTTGGGTCCCCAATTTAAGTGATCAATATTTTATAGCAGGTTCATTTCGAAATGCTTATTGGATTATTTACTTTCCCAACTGGATAAAGACAATTTTTAGCAAGTAAAAAGCCTTGACATTAATTTATGTACACGTGCTTAATATTTATATTAAAAATTCACAAAGAGAAGATGATTCATATTAGGGAAATGTTTCCACAGTATTTTCTTGGTTATATAAAACTTTGTCTATTATTGTTGCTTCTGCTTTTGCTTCCCAACTATGCTATAAATTTCAGCTATGCTATTCAAATTTTGCAGCCTGAATTGGCCTTTTGTCGCGACACGAGAGACAAGCAAATTGGCCAGCGGCTGCTGCACTTGACCCTTCGTCGTCGTCGTCCCTGCCACTTGAGCTGCCTCATCAAATCTTGCCTGGAAACTTGCCTCGTTGCACATCATTCAATTGTTGCAACTCGCACACTCAAGCATCGCCCACTGCCACGCCCTTCTCGTAATCCCACACTTCAAGGGTGTTGCAGGGAAACCCATCCATCCAACCATCCATCCATCTCTCCATCCTGCCAGCTGCCTCCTAATCCGCCCCCATTCTTGCCACATCCCTGTGTTGCCCCTCTGGGGAGGCGGGGCTTTCACAAAAGGGAGCGGCAATGGCAGCCTTCGCAAATATAATTACACCTAGAAAATAGATGTCGTGTCGCCGGGAGTAGAAAGATCTGATTAGTGCAGCCTGTTGACAGGCAATCCGATAAGGAATCACAATCAATGGGCGAAGGACCATTATACGCACAGTCAAGGCTGCGTGGGGGAATAATATTATGGACACTTTAAGGTCCTGGGGAAATAATTAAATAGTATTTCGCTTAAGTGGGGGAGGATTCAGTGATAGGAAATACACGTTTGAATATAAAGAGATGTTCGGGGAAACTAAAGTAATATAAAGTAAAAAACAAAGATTTTGAAATCTTGTTAAAAGGCAAGTATGCAATTAAATGTTTAATGTAACAAATTAAGTTTAAATGGACTTTGTATTATATTTATTGAGAGGATTTTAAAGCCCTAATTTATTACAAAGACTAGATCATAATTCAAAGTAATTTCAGGTTAGATTACACCAAGTTCATAGGGACTAGCCAAGTTTGCTTTTAAAAGCTATACTGGCTAGTCTCTAGGATTACCTCATCCAAATCACGATAGTATGAGCTAAGACTTGATATACTACTAATAATATAATATACTTATATACTTAATTTCTCTACCCTAATTTATTACAATGACTACATCATAATTCAAACTGATCTCAGGTTTAATTCCACCAAGTTCTTAGGGACTAGCCAAGTTTGCTTTAAAAAGCTATACTGGCTAGTCCCTAGGAATTACTTCATCCAAACCCCAATAGTATGAGCTAAGACTTGATAATACCCCAATTTTTTACAATGACTAGATCATAATTCAAACTGATCTCAGGTTTAATGTCACCAAGTTCTACAGCTTTTTAAAGCAAACCTGGCTAGTTCCCAAGTATTACACCATCCAAGCCTCGTTATCAACCTATTTTAGTATGAGCTAAGACCTAATATTACTGCACCGTTTCTGAGAAACAAGTTTCCTTGCGATTTCATCACACCTTTTGATCAAATTCGAGCCTGGGATTTATCAGTTTTTTCACTATCGTGACACTGCACCGTCACTTGTTTTCCTCTTCCCGGTTTGTGGACTTTGTCATGTAATAGCAGGCCTTCGGAACATGCTCGAAAAGCCAATAGAGCCCATACAGCCCATCCAGCCCACTCAGTCCGCACTCGAAGAAGCCGAGCGAGCAATCAAAAACAACTCAAAGGGCCACTCCAAAAACTCTCTCTGACTACAACAAACGAGCAACGAAAATGTGCAGTTTTAAATGCAATTACAAGTAGTAGCTGGTAATTGCAAGTAACTATTGTCGAGCATAAAACTGTTGCACATGGGATGGCGTTAATAGCGGCGGGGTAAATTGGGAATCGGCCTGACTCACTGAACACTGACACACCCCGAAAAGCAGGCTCATTTGCATGCTGCCATATATAGTAGACCCTACCAAGTACCATATTCATTTGTTAAATCGGGGTAACAAAAATGTAATTCTCCTTTGACATGCAAACTCGTCGAAAGCGTCGGCCTTCTAAATGACGTCAAGGAAAAACTTTTTCGGATTGCGATTGTTCTCGTACAGGCGAAAAACTTTGTTGCTTTCCCGAGCCAGCTTGGCAGCCCAGTAATTAAAATGTGCAACCGCCCCCGAAGTCCCGATCCCTTGGATTATCCGCCCCTCGTTTCGTTGGGGTTCATTAGCCGCCGCGATAAGGCACCCGCCCAGCTCACAGCTCAAAAGTTATGTAAACGCGCCCTTATCTGAGCCCCAGTATCTCCGAGTTCGTTTACACCCGAGCGGGATTATCGCAGAGCCTTGGTTTCGAGACTTGGACCCTCGTCACCTGGCTGGTTGAACCCAGGTGACATTGACAAAACTCTTTGAATCATCAGCAGCGCCATTCTGTCCTTCAAATTAGTTAATTAAATTTACTCACCTGGCTATTTATTAATAGCCAGGATTTCTCATTGTCATCGATGACGAGTGTGTAAGGCTCTTGGGCACTCCTCCTTATCGCTGGCGTTACAAGAGGCGCGTCATTCTTTTTTATGATAAGCAACCAGCAGCAGCTACAGCCCATAGATTAAGCTGACGCATGGCCCAAAGTTAAATCGCCGCGGAAAAAATATTAATTCGATTAATCCAATGACGAACTGAATCACAGATGACGACTGGGACTGCTCTCTCCCATGGGGGCCGCACTCGAATATATATAGGTTATATTATGTACATATGCCAGATGTTTTCCCAGATCAACAGGGGTGATAGGGAGTGTTATTGGACCTTGGACCGTGCAGCATACAAAAGTCCAGGCCATACGTGATTCGGAGCAAGTGGAATTGATAACGCTTTTGATTCAATGTCAACCGGGGGATAATGCAGCAGTTAAGCCGAGAACCCAGAAAAACAGAGTATTTTTTAAAAATATATTACCAAGATTCCAGTTATTGATGATGATCTCAATGCCAAGTGACTAATTTATACCAGTATCTACAAAAGTTTATTCTCTGTATAAGTTGCCAATAAATATTAAATGAAATTATCTCCCTGACAAAGTGTCGTTGGAACTGGTTTTTGAAGGGTGGTCTGGTCTAACCATCACATAACACCATATATTTCTATAAAGGGCTTTCAATTAGCAATCATTAATCGCGCACTAACTGGAAACAAAGCGCCTCGTAACCTTTGCAACGACTTAAGAGCTAAGCCCCCGCCATAAAAGCCATCTACGTTCTGGCCCCAATTTGACTTGGCTTTTGCCAGGTGTCTGTATGTATGTATGTATATGCGATGTACACTTTTCACTCCAAAGCTGTAAATGTTGATAGCAAATTAGCCCCCTTCCTGATAATGCTATAGTCGTTAGATAAGATAGAAACACAAGTTGAGAAGCATATATTCGTGTCTTGCCGTTGCCGTCGTTGTCGGTTCTTGTTTTTCTTTCTGCTGTTGATAATAAAGTTGGCAACGAATTGGGCCTGGAACTGGGGCTGGGACTGGGACAAATTAATGCCTGTGTGTGTGCGTTATTTGATAAGTTTGCCTGATTAGATTGCACAAACACACTAATGCACAGGTCGCAAATAAGCCAAAGTCTTAATTAGCCTGACAAACAAGGCGAATTGCCGAATTGACTTTAATCTTTCGCCAGGGCGGTGAAAATTAAGGGTATCAATGTGCCAGGGAAAGCATAATCGTATGTATATCGCCCTCTCATAGTAACAGAGCCCAAACCGAACAGAAGCGGCCTGGTCAAGTGTTTACTCTAAGCGCCTCAAGTGGCGGCCACTTGGACATTGAACCCGCCAGCGGAGCACCAGCTACACCGCAAGAAATGATACCAAATCACAATCGAGTGTTTATAAGCTTAGCTAAGTCCCTGGGGATTAGTAGTTTTATTACATAAGCCTCTTGAGATATTAGTTAAAAATAGATCTCTTTGGAAAGTCAACAACTTTAGGAAAATATTTTAAAGATTTCTCTAATTATAATTTTCAAGTGTAATTCAAGTTTTTCCCTTGTGTACCCATCACTTAATACCATAAATATTCACAATCGCACTACAACCTGCTTTCGGTGCTGTTTCTTTGTTGTTTTCCTCGCACCTTTGGTGTTCTGAACAGCGAATAAAAAACTATCGCGGGGGGCCAGCTGGGAGTCAAGGGTATTTTGGCAATTTGGCATTTAAAATGAATTAGCGCAAAACTAGTAAACAAGACAATGAAATTGGACACACCGAGCTGATAACGGCATGCCATTCGAAATTTAAAAAATACACTCATTATTTCCACTGATAAAAAGTGGAAGGAATTTCGGGGAGACTGCAGGTCCAGGGGCTTCGCTAAATAAAAAGTTTCATTGAAATTGAATCAAGTGCTTTTAATGAAGATTCTTTCATAACATTTTTGTTTTTGTTTTTGTTTTGCTTTTTTTTATAGTTGAGCCGCTCCTCTGGCATTAGCCGTAACGAAATTCCCCATAAAAAAGTGAAGAAAAAAGGCCGCCATTAAAATGAAATGAGAACATTTTCGTTGGCATGGTGAGTCGTCGTCAACAACTTTGCACGTCGCCCATAAAAATGTAATCATTTTTTAGTTATTTATTTCCAAAGATAAAACCCAACCAATTTCTATAGTTTTTTTTTGTCTGGCTCCACCTGAGCCTCAAGTGACTTGAAGGCCTTTTAGTGTTACACCATATCCTCTTCCCGAGGGATACGTAATTTTTGATGGGAACACGATACACGTGTGCCAAAATTGCGTAAAATATGATAGGGGATCGATAAGCCTGTACAGATTGTGCTGTAATTTCAAGGCGACTACTTGATCGGGACGTGTGGCAAAGGACAGTGTTGTAATAAGACCGTGAGTTCTATAACCTTAAGGTTGGAGCTCTTGATATTCAATAGTCTAGAACTTGCATTCCCTTATAGAGGATTGATTAACATTGGAGGAGATCGATTGAAGGGTAGGTCATACAAGGAATTATAAAGCAACCTGAACTTAAATAAGATACCTATACTTGTTATGGGATATTTTTGAATGTTTAACAAAGGATTTTGTATCCTTTATAAAGATGATAACTGGCTGAGATTCGTATTTCCTAATGAGTAATGTTTGTAATTACAAATACACAAAATTGTTCATGGGACTTTATAAAATTTGGAAATATTTAAACCCATTTGAAGTAGTGCCTGTCCTCACTTGAAGGAAAATCTTCAAAAGTGAATCTCAAGAGGAAATATACATATGCAGAAAAAGATTGTGTAAGCTATAATTGATGATCTTTAAAGTCTGTTTGATATATACGTGATATATTTTTTTAAGACTTGTAACGAACTTAAACTCGTAATGGATGGTCTATAAAGTAGTAGAGTAGTCCAAAAATCGAATAACTGTGAAGTAAATACCGTGATTTTCAATTAAAAATGGGAAAAAGGGTTCTGAAACTTCTTGAACTAAAAGTCTTTGACTTTCGTTGACATTGTGTTAAAGTATTTTACGGAAAAGTACCAAGGTGACTAAGAAAATCATTTTATATTATATTACAGCAACTTATAAACTTCCTAACTTATGGAAGAACGGATCTTAAACTTCTCTTTCTACAAAAGAAACCCATCACATTGCTCTTAACTTAATGTTATGGAAAATTACCACCTAACCGATAACTCACCTTCTCCAGACACTCCTGACCATTGGCTTTGGGATCCCATTTGACAGCCTGCTGAGTGCCGTTGGGCAGGTTAACAATGCACCACATGATGATGTTGTTGTTGTTGCTGTTGCTGTAGCTGCCGCTTGATTTGTTGTCTAACAGGTAGAAAAGCTCGGCTCAGCTTTTGTTTAAAACAATTGCATTTGGATTGGCTTCCGGATGGCTGACCGACCGCCCGGCACAAAAGTCCAATTCGCAAACCAAATACAAATCACAATCAAAATCCAAATACAAAACGGAATTGGAATTGAAAACGAAGCCCGAGCCACAGGTTGGTAGGCAATGTGTAAACCGTCGAGGCTTTATCGTTATTTATTTTCCTGTTTTCGCAATTCCCGCACCAAATTCAATTAGACGCGCGAATTGTGTTCCAGTCTAGGGCCGTTGCCGTTCGTTAGCCAACTTCTCCGCCGGCTTAGCTTTCCGTCTGTTGTTAACTTTGAACGTTGAGCACTGGCACTGCGGCAGAGTGATTTAAATAAATTTGCACTTTTGGAATTTCGTACACATTTATTTTTTTTATTTTTTTTATATTTTTAACGCGGCAACGAACGCAAAAGCACGCTTTTTACGCTCTTGTTGTTTACTTCTCCGGTCTTTCGTATTAACTTTTGATTGTTGTTGCTACAGTTATATATATATATTTGTTGATTTCTTTTGCCTTTATTTTTGATTTTTGCTGTTATGTTGTCTGCCCGCTTCAATATGCTCAGCAGGTATATATTTATGTATATATATTGGTTGATTTGTGAAACGCACCGAGTATTTTTGGAAGCTAAGGCAGCCAATTGAATTCCACTGCCGTCCGTTCAAAAATATATCAAAAGTGCCGTTTATAACTTTTCGTAACAAGATTCAAAATATCATTCCGCGATATTTTTCCCGGCGATTTTACGGATATTCTCGCTGTCTGCTGGTTTTTCAAATGTGTTTTTAACGCTGCCGAAAATTGAATGAAAATGGAATCAAGCGAGTGCTCTGCTTATATAGACTTTTGCTGGCTGTCGCAGACGCTCTCTTAGTCTCGCTCACTTCTAGTTCGCTTCGGGCAACGTCGGCAGCCGACTTTCTCTTAAGTGTTAGCGCAAAGAGAAACATTTACACTGGGAAAAATAATACAGGCAGTACCTGTCATAAGAAATTTGTCAACATACAGGTCGTTGTTGTTGGTGAATCATCGATGACAGTCCATACAAATTACTGATTTAAATAATTATGAACATGGGCATGTCCTAGGCTATCATCAGTAATAAAAAAAAATGTTATATTTGTGTAATCGTTTAAATTACCAAAATTATTACTTTTGATTTTAGATTTGTATTCGATTTGTGAGTATCTCTACCTAAAGCGACTTCGACTCGGAAACGCTTTGAGTTTTTCCCACTGCAGAACAAGAGTCGGCTTAAGAGTGCCACTCCGCTGGTGTTCACTTAGCTCAGTTCTCTCTTTACTTTGCGGGGGCGAGAGTTGGAGCCCCAAGAGGCAGCTGTTTCTGCTTGTTTCATTCAACTTCTCTGCCAGCCAGCTGTTGCTGCCATTGTTGTTGTTCTCTCATACACTCGGCTTTTGTTATCAGATTTTTCTGCTCGCCGCATTGAAAACTGAAATGCAGGTAAATTGCCGAAAGAATGCAGTGAGCGCATGTGCAGATCTCTTTTCTTTCCAGTGCGAATGCAGCTGTTTCTGGTTTTAAGCATCTTCCCCTCTCTTCTGGCTTACTGTTCGCTCCATCTTTATCTTTACTTTTGTTTTTATCCTCTAAAGCGACCTGCACAATGCAAAGACTAATGAGCCGTCGCGTTGTCCGCTGGTGAAGTGTAGGGTGGACCTCCGAAAACTATAATTAGAGGATTTATCTCGAGATGTAGTGATAAAAGGATTCGTATTAAAATACGTACGATTTTTGTTGTTCTTGTAAAATATACACAAATTTATTGAACTTATGTATATTAAACGCTATCTTTCTCTTAATATTTTTTAACTTATTATACGAAAAGGAACTCTCCTA
>JAEIIL010002234.1:0-28309 GCA_018905715.1 Drosophila lini | reverse complement strand
CCAAATATTTAAAGGAAATCTGTACAACAGTTTGTAATATAATATATAAATAATAAAATATACAAAATAGTATAGATTAAATAATTTATCACTATTTCCCCAAACCAGTTGACCGCACACTCATTTTGGATTACACAATATGTTTATTTGATAAAGAAAGCATATTATTCATTATGGTATATAGCATACAGACGACATCGGCACAACCAGCACATATATATATATGGCGGTATATATATATGGAGGGTCTACAGATTATACAGACAATATTTCGCTTACTCGCTGAGTTGGCAGGCGCAAAAAAATTGGGTTGAGATATCACTAGGCTTAAATAAGAGTAATTAACGTAGAATTTCAACTCTGCTCATCCTCGATCATCGACTTTCTCCTCCTCCTCGTGAGCTTCAACCTCAGCGGAACTAATCACAAATTGGAAAAAAAAAACATTTACAACACGGTACAGGTAAAGGTAAGGGTAATGGTAATGGTAACGGTAATGGTAATGGTGATGGTAATGGAAGTGGTACTGGGTGGGCAATGGGTTCATGGTTTTATCAGTCTAGTCCCGGCAGGGCTGATCCGAGGGCGACCAGGTGCACATCCCGCCGACTCCGTCGTAGGTGAGTCCCTTGGGACATGTGTACTCCCAGCCCACGATCCCGCCGGTCTCCTCGAAGCGGGCGCAGGATATGAACTTCCGGCAGTTGAGGGGATGCGGAAAGTTGCCCTGCGCCCGGCACTCGATGATGCCTCGTCCATGGACAATGACCTTGGGATCGCTCTTCGCGGGTCCAATGCTTCCACTTCGCCGTCGCTGTGCCACCTGATTCACCTGTGCCGGTGCCTGACCCTCGTCTAGGAGCTGGCTGCTCGAGGTGGCCGTGTGTACGGCGGACTTGCTGGGCGGACGACTGTACACCTCGATGTACTTGTGCGGTCGACGGCGGCTCTGCTGACGACGCGACAGCGGCGGAGCCGAGTGTCCTGGCAGTGTGGATGAGGACGATAACCAGGCTGCGGGCGTGCTACTCGCTGGCGTTGCTGTCGTGGACTGCGGTCGTCTGGGACGTGGTATCAGCTGGCGACCTGCAAGCACATTTTGTTGGTTTATTTTTTTCAGGTTATAAATCTCTAGAGGATTTGGAAGTCCAGGAACTTACGAATGCCTTGGCTGATGGCTGGAAGGGCTGGCTGTGGTGCATGGGTTGTGTTCGCCGGGCTGAGCAACGGTGGCGAGGGCAGCTCGTAGTCCTCGCGGGATCGCACCTGCTCGGGTATCTGGTTAAAGCGGCTCGTGTGGATGCTGGACTTGGCCACCTGGTCCTCGTCGTCGTCGCTCAGATAGAGGCTGGTGGTGGTCTCCAGGGCGGAGGAGCTGGGCAGGAAGGTGGTGCGAGCCGAGGGCGGTGTGGTGGATATCAGGGTCAGGCGGCGCTTGAATAGGGGATTCTGGGTGCGTGGCACTTCGGTGGCTGTAAAAAAATATATGAAAATTAATAGCGAAAACTAAATGAAGTTCCTAAGTTAATAACTTTCTCTCAGTGCACTCACCGCTCTCATCGCCGTTGCTCGCCGGCGCGAAGGTTGTCAGCCGCCGCGTTTGAAACTGACGGCGTAGCGCAAAGCTGGCTGGCTGGAACTTGTGCTGCTTTTGTGTGATGTCATTGCTGCTGCTGGAAATGCTGCCACTGCTGGTTGCTGGCGTCAGCGTAGCTGCTTCACCGGATGCTGCGCCTGCTGCTGCTGCTGCTGCTGCGGAGCTCTTGGCTTTCAGCTTGCTCAGGTAACTGTTGTTGGTTCTGCCGCCAGCAGCAGCAGCAGCATTAGCAGCAGCAGATGTTGCTGCCGGCACTGTGGTGGTTCCTTCTCCCGCTGTGGTTGTTGCTGCTGTTGCTGCCGCTGCTGCTGCTGCTGCTGAGGGGCGACTGCGCAGTCGTCCGTACTTGGAGGTCGCCGCTGCCGGTTCTATGCCTTGCGTGGTGGCGGTGGCCTCAGTCGACGCCGCCGCCAACGCAGCTGCCGACGCCGGAGAGTTGATAATGCGGCGGCGCACACTGAGCACTGGACGACGGGAGACGGCGACGCTGGCAGTTGACGGCTGGCGCGGCTGCTTAACGGTACATGGAAGTAGAGAAGCGGATGAAGCGGTTTAAGTTTTTATTTCTTAATTTTTGATTACTATTTTATGTCTCCTTGGAATGCCCAAAATTGGCAAACTTTTCGGTATTTGTTTATTGTTTATCGCTCGGGGCTGTGGTTTCTGTGATTTCTGTGTGTATTTTTTGGTGCGTTTTCCTGGCGGTGCAGTCAACAACAATTCAAAAGCGCGCCCCTCATGCTGGACAACAGAGATTAATATTCAAAAAATACAGCAAATAAATAAATAAATAAAATAATTAATAAGAAAATTAATAAAATAATTTTTAAAAATTAATAAACTATATAGTTTTGTACGTACTTAAGTAGTCTACATAAGCGAAAAAATAAATTAGTAGCTTGGCTTGTTGTGTTGTGTGTTTTTCTCTGGATTCAGTGGGTAAGGGGTGAGGGTGGGGGAAAAAAGACTAAGTAATACCAGTAACACGAGTAATACCCTTCGAAAAAAAAGAAAGCTTTCCCTTGTCCAAAAACCCTTTCCTTTCTCTGGCATTCAAGTTTTGACCGCAAACTGGAGCAAAAAGCAGCCGCAAAAATGCAGTCTGGAATTTTATAATTGAAGGACGTTCGAGTGCAAAACAAATAAATAAATAACACTTGGACATCGGTCTCGGAACGAGTTATTTGGCCTGGCTAGTGGTCATTATTTTGTGCTAGTTTTTCGCTTTGTCCACGCAATGTGGTTGACATTGAAAGCTAAACAAGTACTTGGCTTTATGTTATGCCAACTTAAGATCAAAATCTAAGGCTTTAAATTGTACAAAATATTTTCTCTAAGAATTTAAAGGTCAAAACAATGCAAAAAATATTTTGCAGCATTTTTAAACATTTCGGTTTTCAAGTTAAATTAATTTTTAATTAAATTTTTACCTTTTCTGAGCTGCTTAAAATATTTCAAGATTAAAAAAAACGTTATTTCTTATTTTGAAGTTTTTATAAAACTATTTATGTACTTTTCTTTGGAACAAACTCTAAATATTTATTAATTTACTTTGTTTCATGGACTAAAAACCACATAATATTTTTATACATTTATAAATAAATATAAATATTTTTATATATTTTTTTTTAAGAGGTTGGCCTGCAGAAAAAAAACCCCACCCAAGAGAGAGAGAGTTGCTGCTGGGGAGATTTTTGATGTCAATGTCAGAGACCGTTTCAAGACAATGGGACGACCCAGCAAGGTTTGGGCCAAACTACGCATCGTCTTTGGGGCTTTGGGATGAGCTGCTGAGCTGAAGAGCTTGCGTAACGCCACTAGCTTCTTCGATCTGCCGATCGGATCGGGTATTTCTGCTTGGTATTTGGCAAGCCAGCCAACTGCATGCCAATGTGATTGCATAATCTCAGGTCCCCCTGCTCCTGCCACTCTCGGGCTGGCTTCCTACTCTTGGGCAGATGCGCAGAGGGAAACTGGTTGGGCTTTGGCTTTAATCAAAAAAAAAAATATATATATACATATGTTTATATATTGTGCAAGCCCCAGTGGTCATCAGCTTGAAGACTGATGATGCGTACAGGGCGTCGTCTTCTGTTTTGTTTGCTTCTTGTGGGATTATTGTGAAAGTTGCAAAGCGAGAGACTTAAGGTGCGAACTAGAGAAAGCTTAAGGCGCGCGGCCCTTTCAAGGCCAAATCAAATAAAAGCGAAGGGGATAGAGTCAAGTGGGGGTCACCCATTGGCCTCAGTTGGCTTGAAGGAAAATATTTGCCTGAAATACTTGTAATCTTCAAAAATATATTATATACCCTTAAGGTATGTCTGGAGTGTGTCATATCATTTCACGCTTTTTTTTTCGGTAATCTCATTTTCTGTGTAAACACTCGACCTCTTGTATACTCTTTATCTTCATCAAAAAAATAATAATAACAACGCTTGTTTCCCTAAGTGCAACACCTTTGATCTTCTTTTATGGCTTCTTTTACGGACCACTTTTGTTTGCTCTTTTTACTTTTCATGGGCACTTGGAAAGGAAAATATGTCCGACAACCGTTAACGACTTTTTGTCAACCTGATTTCTGAAGTTACTGGATTTTTTTTTCAGCCGTCGCCTGTCAGCTTTTCGTGTTTGCCAGGCAGCCGAGGCGCTCGTGATTTGACTTTTGGCAATTATCGTTCCGAGGAGAGACTAGCTATAGCTGGCTATATAGCCGGCGATTATGAAACATGTCTCGTATGCAGAGAGAGACCCTCGCCAGCAATTTGCAAATTGTTTTGCCTGAACTCGTTTTTTACTTTTTATTTCATCTGAATATATTTGTTGTATTTTTTGTTGTTTAGTTTGTTTTTCCGCTGACTCTGCACATCTTGCCGACTCATCGAAAGTTGAAACCGATTATCCAGGCAAGCTTGCACATACATACATGTGGCAATAATTGCATCCAAGAAAAAAAAAAATATATGTGCCTCTGACATTTAGTGGCGGAGAGAAGAAAAGAAGCCCGAGTCGATGACTTGGCAAATAATAAGCAATTCTACAAGTGACATTTGAAAGAGCGAATGCATATATAATTGCATCTTTCAGAAGAATCATATGGGAGGGGCGAAACTTTGGCATTTGCCAGCGAAAGATTTTGTAATATCCAGAGAACTATATTTAATTTAATTTAATTATATATATATTTATATATCATATATATACATATATATATCTCATTCTAATCTATAAGCTAAACTGTATAATAAATTGCTGTAAAAAGAGTTACTGTGAAAAGATGAAAATATAATATAAATAAAAATTATTTATATATGTACAGGATTTTCCCAATCTGGTGATTTCCTATATACAATTTTTGTTTTTTTGTTTTGTAAGGAAATGGGGGAATTTCCAGAAGGAGTTGGGCGTGGGAGGGTGTTGGTTTTTCGTGTTCTGTTGTGGCAATAATAATTTGTATAGGTTGTTTCTTTTTGTTCATTATTTTATTGTTGTGCATAAATATTTTACAGCTAAAGCTAGACTTAAAATAACTCGGATAGAAGGGGGGGTAAAGAGTGAAATAAAAAATATTATTCAAGAAAATATATAGAGAAAGAGATAGATTGAAAGAGAGAGTAAGATAGAGATTTACTTAAGAACTGCGCCTGGTAGAAAGCAAAATTAAGAGTTTGTTTTTAAGAGCTTGTCAAGTTTTCTTTTTAAAATCCACATTAGGGTCGTCGTTTCTCTAGATTTTCCTAGCTTGAACCAAGGAAAGACTTTTCGCATCTGAGTGGTGTCATGTGGGTGTGTGCGTGTGAAATTGTATGTGTGTGTGAGTAGGAGATGTGTGTAGGCGTTGTTTTAGGTATGGCAGCTCGAAGAATACGAATACGAATACGAATTTTTTAAATAATTTACACAAGATGGAAAAAAAATATAATAAAAAAAATATATATATAGAGCAGAGTATAACAAATTACTAGAAAAGCAGCAGCAGCACTGGGAAATTTGGAAAGAATATAATATATTATAATATATTTAAGCAGCCGAAGGGTTTCGTTCTAAAACATTCGCTGTGGTTGTTGTTAAGCCAAAGCAACGCAGCCAATTATCTACGGTTCGGCAACAAGGGGTTAAGCCTGTCTTCTAAACTCAAAACTCAAAACTCAGAACTGGATAAGGGCTAAGACTAGAAATAACTAACTACGCTGTGTGTGTGTGTGGACCTATTCCGGCACTGGGACGACAGTGGTGGCTGTGGTATCATCGGCCTCGACTGTGCTGGGCGTCTCAGTGGTTGTTGTTGTCGTTGTTGTCGTCTTGCGGAGACGACGACCACGCCCCTTGCGGCCCATCTTCTTGCGATGCACCACATGGGTCTCAGAGCTAAAGCTCACCGCCTCACTGACGCGGCTGCCCATGGTGACTTGGGTTGAGCCACCGATAGCTCCTCCACTAACTGCGCCACTGCCCACGGTACCCGATGCTGTCTGTGTGGTTTCTGATGTGGTTTGTGTGTTCAGTTGGATGTTGCCGCTGGTGGAGCCACTAGCCACTACCTGTTGTTGACTCTCAACTGTGCCTGTTGTCTGTGGGTTAATAGCCTCGGAAACGCTGATCTCCTCGTGTCCACCGGCTGTCTGTGTCTGTGTCTGTGTCTGTGTGCCTTGACCAAGCTGGCCGATAATTGCCGCTCCAATTGGCACGGCAATTAGTGTTTCTTGTTCGATCTGACCATTGCCTCCATTGTCGCCACCGGAGCTAGTGGTGGTCAGTGGTGTCTGTGTGCTAGTGGTGCTGACAATGCTATCTGTGATGGTGGTGGTGTCAAGGCCCCAGATGGTGGTTTCTTCCTCCGCTGGCCTGCCTGTGGTTGTGATCTGTGTTTGTGTCTGGTCGGGATTGTTTCTGTCGGAGCTGTCACTGGTCTGGACCACCGGTGCCTGCACCACCTGAGCCTGACGCACCGAGAAGGCCGAGTTGGAGTCGGCGGCGGCGGCGGCGGCGGCGGCGGCGGCGGGCGCCATGGTTGTGCTGCTGCTGCTGCCGCCATTCGCCTCGGCCAGCGACTTTTGCACCTTGCTTAGGATCACCTGGTCGAGATTGGCTATCGATATGACCAGCGGCGAGGACTCATTGGACTCGGGGCGTAGGAGGGGTACTATGGGTCTTACGTATGTGGGTGCCAGGGTGGTGCTCTCGCCGTTCTCCGTGGCGCTGGCACTGCTGCTCAGGATGGTGGTGCTCTCCTCCTCCTCCGCCGGCAGTTCTCCTCCCACAAAGACGCTGTTGCTGCTCAGCTGCTTGCCCTTCCGGGCCGAGTCGAACAGGCCCTCCAACGAGATGGTGGAGGTCTCCAGAGCTCCGGTTAGGACCTCGGGCAGCAGGGATTTGCCATCCCGATCGCTGCCTTCCGTTTCGGGCAGGGAGTTCCTCACCGGCGGCGAGTTGCTCTGCCCGCTTGCCCTGGTCGTGGGCTCCGTGGGCGTGTAGTCGGCGACGGTGCTGTGACCATCATTGATCTGTATGTCGCTGCCATCCACCAGGTGCACGTACTTCACCACACTGATCTCGCCCAGCTGCTCGACATGGGGCAGCGACTCCACCCGCAGGGTGCCAAAGTCCTGGTTGGCCTTGGACTTGCGCTGCGCGGCCTTGGCCTGCTTGGAGTTGATCTCGACGATGCGATTGATCTCGACCACCTTGTGCTTGGGCACTACCTCTGTCTGGATGGTGGGCAGGAGCCTCACCGCCGGCCTCCTGGTGGTGGTGCTCATCTGCTCATCCTCGTTCTCGCCCTCGCCCTCGATCAGGGTGAACACGTGCAGCAGAGTGGTGGCCGGTGGCGGGGCCTGGGTGGTGCTCGACTGGGCGGTGTGGGGCAGGTCCTGTGAATTGACGGAGGAAGTGGCTTCATTAGCATTGGTCGCTGTCTCGGTTTCGGTTACGGGTTCAGTTTCGGTTTCAGTTTCTGGTGGCGTGTCTGTATTGGTGGCTGTGGCTGTGTCTAACTGTGTGCTGGGTGGTGGTGGTGGTGCTGGTGTACTGGGTGTGGTGGTCACGAATCCCTGATCCGCGCTGAGGGTGGTCTCCTCCTCGGCGGCCACCTCGGTTCCGGTCTCCACCTCCGCTCCCGCTCCCGCCTCCGTCTCCACCTTGACCACCTTGGGCTTCAGCGTGGTGTGCTTCTTGCTGTGCTTGTCGAATATCTTCTTGTTCCGCGCATTCAGCGCATCGATATTCAGCTCCTCGATCAGGGAGTTCTCGCTGGCGCTCTCCGCCGCTTCGGTGGATGGTCCCGAGTACTTTCTCTCGTAGCTCCTGGTGTTGCTGGGTATGAACGGCGCCGGCTTCAGCGGCGTCAGCGGAGTGGTTCGCTCATAGTCACTGGCCACCGGCTTCAGGGTCAGGTTGGGACCGGCCACGCCCGGCGGACGGTTGACCACGCGGGGTCTCTTGGTGCTGCCAAAGCGGTTGCTGGGACCGTTGGGGTTGGAGCTGCTGGTGCTGCTGGATGGTCGGTTGCGGGGATTGAAGGGCACGTTGCCGGGCGCGGTGGGTGCTCCACTGCCGGTGGCTCCAAAGTTGGGACGACTGCCGGGCGGCACGCGGTTGTCCTTGGGCCGGTAGGGGGAATTGAACTTGGGCTTGCTGGTGTTCGTGTCCTCTGTGGGTTTCTCCTCGCCGCCAGCCGGCTTCTTCTCCACATCTTCCTCTGCCTCATTCTCCTCCTCCTCGTCGCCCTCTTCTTCGGAGTCCTCCTCCTCCTCCTCATCATCCTCCTCGCTCTCCTCAGCCTCATCTTCCTGCTGAGGCTTGGATTTATCTAGGACTGGACGCGTTTTAGGGACAAAAGGTCTGCGCAAATTGGTTCCAAACTGATTCTGCAGCGGATGCTCCTGCTGTGCCTCCAACTCTTCCTCGCCATCCTCGTTGCCTTGGACCTTGAAGCGATCTGCTCCCGGCAATCTGGCGCCACGAGGATCGCTTCTCACAAAGCCCTCTCCCCGGTTGCGGACACTCGAGTTGAAGGGATCGAATCTGCCGTTCTTGCGGCGCACAAACTTGGCCGTTGGTCGAGCAGTGCTGAAGGCCAGCGGTGCCTTTGTGGTGCCCGATAAGCCGCCGCTCGCCGAGGGCGGCGAGTAGGGCCTGCGGGCAACCAGCTTGCGCTTGAAGAAGGGTCGCGGCGAGGACACTGACGAGGACTGCTCATCGTCGCTGGAAGGTTCAACGGAATCTTTTCCCTGCCGAGTGCCGGTGGACTTCTCCGCCAGCAGCTTCTTCAGGCGATCATTGATCACGCCCTGGTCACCGTCACCGCGAGCCTGCTCGGCCTTTACCTTGTCCCTCAACTTTTGCAAATCGGACACGCTTTCCTGGTCATCCTTTTGGCCCGGTGCCTTGAACCGACTACTGATGACACCATCTTGGGGCTCGCCCTTGGCCTGCTGCTCCTTGAGCCGCTGGCGCAGACTCAGTAGGTCGTTCTGGCTCTGCTCCTGGTCCACGAATCTGCTGTGGCTAGGAACGAAGGGCTTGCGGGTGGTCTCTTCGGAGTTGTCGACACTGGCGGCAGTGCTCGAGTCCACCGGTCGCAGCTTTCGCACAATTTTGCGGAATCGCTTGCCGTTGGTGCCCACTGTGGTGTTGGTGTTGCTTGTGGTGGTTGGTGGTGTGGTGGCAGTGGTCTGGGTGTCTGGGTTAGTGTCAGTGGCGCTATTAGTGGTGCTATCTACGGTGGAACTATTGCTATTGCTATTCAGGGGTCTGCGGAATTTTAGGACGCGGATGCGCTTGGGTGTTGGCCGGACAGTGGTGCTGGTGGGGGTTCCGGTCTCGTCTTCATTGGACTCCGTTTCCGATACGGATGCGGCTTCATCCTCCACCGCTTCGTGGGGCTGTGCCTTGGCCTCGGTCTCCTCGGCAGTCTGCTCATCGACTAGGGTTAGTTTAGTTACCTGGGCGCGCTGACGGCCCCCGAAGGCCAATCGTCTGGCATTGGCTGATGTCGGGGACTGTGGGGATGACGCTGACGTCGATGGTGGGGTGCTGGTGGTGGTGGTGGTGGTGGTGCTTCGGGTGCGGCTCAATTGATAACGATTCTGAAAGCGTCGTTTAGAATTAACGTCATTACCTAAGGCATTCAAACCAGCCCCACTTGCTTTCTCTTCCGCCACATTCTCCCCCTCATTCTCTAGACTAGCATCGTTATCATCATCGGTATCATCATCGTTATCATTATCATTATCATTATCGCCTCGATCATCGTTATCATTACTGTGACTATCTGCCTTAAGATTAGCTTTGACTGTGACTGGTTTGTTTTTGTTGTTCGTGTAACTGTTTGACTTGAAACGATTAATCAAATAATTGGCTACGGTGCTGTTACTACGTTGACTAGCTACATTCAGTGCGGTGCTTCGGTTAGTAGTGCCATTAATGTTACTGTTACTGTTACTGTTAGTGAGAGTGGTGCCTACCCCCGGGGAGTTACTGATGTTAGGGGTGCGTGTACTGTTCGATACCTCGGCAGAGCCATCGTCCTCCTCCGAGTCTTCCTCGTTCACGGTCTCGTCGTTGTCAGTGTCCGAGTCGGTCTGTCTTTCGGTGGTGCTGCTAATCACTGTCCGCAGGGGTTGTCTCTGCCTGCTGGCAAGCAGTTGGCCAAGTCGTGACCGGGCAGTGGTGCTTCGGATGGCAGGACCCTCTTCTGGCTCTTCCTCAGCCTCTTCATTCTCGTCGTACTCCTCTGCGGGCTCTTCCTCGTCCTCCTGATCCTCCTCCGCTCGGTGATAGAGATTCCTGTTGATGGCCACCAGATTGCGTCTGGTGCTGGAGCTAACTCTAGCCGGTGCTGCCGTGGTGCGGCGAGCTGCAAAGTTGGGTGGCTTGCGGGCCAGCACTGCTCCAGCTGTGTGCTCCTCCTCTCCCTCCTCCTCCTCCTCGGGAGTGCGTTGCAGCGCTCGATGGCGATTCGTTTGAAGGAAGCCGGCACGGGGTGGTGCTACCTGCTCCTCAGATTTCCTATCGGGATCTTCATCATCGTCTTCATCACCATTGCCTTCGGTGGTTGTGGTTCGCGGTGTGGAGAAGCGATTACGTGAGCGGTTCAAGGCCGCGTACGGACGACGTGTGCTAACATCATCCAGGTTCGTTGATCCCTTCGTGGCAGCGGTTGTCGTTGATGTTGTTGGTGGCGTGAAGCGGCGACGTGACAAAAGCGAGCGCCTGGTGGTGCTTGATGTTGCTTCATCTTGATCTATTTCATTGTCCGCACTTGGATTTTCGGTCGTTGTCGTGGTTGTTGTTGGTGTTGCGGTCGCATTGAAGCGTCGGCGGATCAAAAGCTGCCGCCTGGAAGTGGTTGTTGGTGTTGCTGCTTGTTCGGTGGAACTTTCCTTATCAGCTTGATCTACGATCTCATTCTCCAGATTTTCTTCCAGCTTTTCATCCGTCACCGGGGCAGCCGTGGTCGTTCCATTGAAACGGCGACGAATCACCAGTTGACGACGCGTCGGCGTGGTGCTGGATGGCGAGCTTGTGGTCGTAGTGCTCGATGGTGAGCTTGTGGTCGAGGTTTCGATAAGGGGTATGATCTCTTCTTCTGGAATTTCATTGTCATCATCTATAATGGCCTCCAGTTCGGGCTCTTCGGTGCTATCCTGAGGCTCTTCGGGTTTGTTTTCTGCTTTAGCTGTTGCTTCATTCTTTTCAGTTTGCTTTTCTTCAACCTTATCGGTTGTAAGCTTTTCTTCAACCTTGACCTCCGAGCTTATGGTGGTTGATTCCTCCTCTTCCTTCTCAGTGTCTTCCGTTTCGTTCTCTTTTGGCCTTTCGGTGGTTGTGGTCGTGGTTGTTACTCTGCGACTGATGCCCACATAGGGTTGCCTACTGCCTCTTGAAGCGGCTTTTGTGGCTTCAGTTGTTGACTCATCTGCTGCCTCGGTAGTGGTAGTGCTTCCTCTGCCCCTCAGCCTATTCAGACCCGCATAGAAACGCCTTGTTGTGGATTCAACCTCCGTTTCTTCACTAGCTTCTGTGCTTGAAGAGGTTGCCGGCGTGGTAGAGCGACTGCGGAAGCGCTGAGGAATGCTGTAGCTTCTCCTGGTGGTTGTGTCCAGTGAATCCTCACTAGTTTTGTCCTGCAGCCTGGTCGATAGAGTCAAGCGAGTACGATTTAGTCTTGTATAGAGACGCAAGGCTCTAGCTTCATCCTCGCTTCGTTCTTTTTCCTCCAGAACAGAAATGTCCACAATCTTCGATGTTTCATTGCTGGAATCCACTGCCAGCGGTATTGTTTTAAATGTTTTTCCCTGTCGCTGCGATTTTGTTTTGTCATCTTGGCCCTCTTCATCTTCGTCTTCATCGATATCGGCGGTTATCTCATCATCTTCGAGCGTCTCCTCTCCTGATCCGACCAATTTTGCCCCCAGGTGACCTACTTTGACCCGGGGGTTTTCAATAAAAAATGACCGAGCTCGGCGTTAATTTCCTTGGCCTGCTCCATCGCCATGCGATGGCCAGCGCTCTCTCCCTCATCCTCCACAGAGTTAATCGGCGTTTCATTCTCACTCACATTAAAAACATCATGGATTTGTTGTTTTATATTTACAGTTGCAGTTTCGATATCCGGTGGTGCTGGGGATTTGTCTATGTATGTAATCGGAGAATCCTTGACGTACTGATAGTACTTTCTTCGGTGGTAAATGGGTAACGAAAGTCTGTCATCGCCTGTATCTTCTGGGGTATCACCTTCCTTGGCTGGTGCCTGGCCTTCCAGCTTGTTCTCTGATTGCAGGCGATTAATGGCGCTGCTTAGCTGCTGCTTGAGGTCGCTTAAGTCTTCTTCGGTGGCAGTAGTGGTGGTGGTTGCCTCTGTGGTTGTGGTTGTGGCCTTGGTGGTGCTGGTCTTCAAGCGATTTACGAACCTTTGCTTCGCCGCCGCCAACTGATCTTCGGTGGAGTCCTCTTCAATGGGGGCTTGGGTAGTAGTTGTTGTGGTCGTTTTTGTGCTCACTGGTCTCCTGTGGGCGAGAACTCTTCTGGTGGAAGCGGTGGCTTCAGTTGAGGTAGTTGTAGGTTCTTCGGTGCTTGTCGTTGCCTTGGTTGGTCTCTTGAAGGCGAAGCTGGCTCTGCGTGTGCTGGCCTCGATTTCATTTGGTTCTTCTGTGGTGGTTGTTGTTGTACGTGCTATGGTCGGTCTCGTTCTCCGGATTATGGGCCTGGCTGTGGAGCTCACTTGTGGTTCTGGCTCCACTTCGTTGCCAGCCTCGTACTCAAACTCCTCAACCTCTTCGTGCTCAATGGTTTCCTTGGGCTTCTTCAGCAGACGCCTGCGTGTCTTGGTCACCGTTGTCTCTGAGGTCTGAGTCTTCTTGCGGTGGCTGCGCGCAGAAAAGTCCTGGGCCAGCAGTGACGAGAGATCGTTGCCCTGGAAACGGACGGAGCCGCGATTGCGAGTCACCATGCGTGGCGTGGTACTCGGCGCTGGCGGATGGGTCACCTCATCAACAATGTACTCGTACTCGGCTGGCTTCTCCTCAATGGTCTTGGTGTGGATGCGCTTCACCACCTTTTGGCCAGCATCCAGGGTGCGCACATAGGTGGTGCGAGTGCGGGTGACTCCGTTGCCCAGGCTCTCGGTCTTGGTGGTGGTCCGGTTACGAACGGCATTCAGCGAAATGCGACCAGCGCTTACTTTCTCTGCCGTTTGTGGTTCCTCTAGCGGCGCTTCCTCTTCCTGGGATGAATCTGAATTGCCTGCAGAGCTTTCTGTGGTCGTCGTGCTTTGGTTATTCCTGCCCCTCTTATTGGCATCTGCCGCCAGGAGAGAGGAGAGATCTCCCTCTTTCCGGGGCCTAAAGCTACCTCTGACTATGACTCGACGTCTGGGAAGAGCAGTGGTGGTCTCCGCATCGCTGATATTTTCCTTGTCATCGTCAGCGCTGGACGGTGTCGAGGCCTCTGTGGAGCTGCTGGTTCGGAAAAAGGAGCGCCTAGTGGTGCTGCTCTCTTCGTGCTCTTCGGAGCTAACGCTTGTGGTTGTAGCTTCAGTGGTGCTCGGTGTCTTGTTGCGGAACAGGGAACGACGAGTGGTTGTGGCTTCGGTGCTAGTAGTCTCTGCTTCGACTTCATCGCTGACCGAGCTGCTACTGCTTTCTTCAGCTGAAGCTGTGCTTGAAGCCTCAGTAGAGCTAGTTCTAAAGAATGATCTACGTGTTGGACCTTCTTCGGTGGTCGTTGTCTGGGCCTCCACTTCAGCTTCTTCTGTGCTGATACTGCTGCTGGAAGCCTCAGTGGAGCTAGTTCTGAAGAAAGACCGACGGGTTGGGCCCTCGGTAGTTGTAGTCTGAGCCTCACTTTCAGCTTCAGTAGAGATGCTGCTCGGTGCCTCAGTGGAGCTAGTTCTAAGGAAAGACCTACGTTTTGGGACTTCAGTGGTCGTTGCCTGAGCCTCACTTTCACCATCTTCAGTGCTGCTGCTGGGTGCCTCAGTGGAGCTGGTTCTGAAAAAAGAACGACGTCTTGTTGCTTCTGTGCTCGATGACTCCACTTCACTCTCTGGTTCAACGGTGCTGGTTCTCGTGCGCACGATGACACGTCGTCTTGGGGATGAAGTAGTTGTTGATTCTTCTTCAACCACAGATTCCGAGGCTGTTGTCGTGGAACCAAAGCGGGAACGACGGGTTGGCTTCACTGAGCTTGTTGTGCTTTCTTCTAGGAGAATTTCCGTACTACTGCTGCTTTCTGGCAACTCAGTGTTGCTAGCTGGAGGTTCAGCTGAGCTGCTGCTGTTGATATCGGTAGCGGTTTCCGCTTCCGCAGCTGCCGGCAGTGTAGTTTCTTCAACCAAAGCTTCGACGCTTAGGGCAGCAGAGCTGCTGCTGGACTCTATGTTCTCCTCAGTGGTGCTGCTAACAGGAGCTTCAGTGCTGCTGCTGGCAGGTGATTCAGAGGGGCTGCTCGCGTCCTCCTGTTCCTTGGGCTCAGCATCTTCCACTGAAGGCAGTGTAGTGATCTCTGCAATTTCCAGGGCCACTGCTTCTGTTACAATTTCAGGAGACTCCTGCTCCGTGGCCGTGTTGCTGTCATCTATATTTTCGCTTCCAGCTGGTGCCTTGGTCTCTCCTCTCTTTTCGTCATCGATTATCTCAGCGGCCACATTCTCGTCTTCGGTGGTTGTCTCCAAAATCTGACCACCCCTGCTCACGGGCTGGTGGCTACGGAGCTTGGGTGCTTCGCCAAGGTTTCTTACAAAACTGGAACTACGTCCAGTGGTGAGATGAGCGGCTCCTTCAGAGTCGCGGGTAATGGCCTTATAGCGGATCTGAGAGTCGTCTTCGGTGTTCCTACTGGCAGTGCGCTGAATGCTCTGGTAGCTGCGGGAGCCCTGGGATTGCGTTGCTGTGGCGGTTCCTCTCTCAAGAGCCACCTCGGACTCTTCTTCGGCCGAGTTCAGGCGACGACTGCGGAACTTGGTGGTCGTCTGGGAATCCTCCTCGAGGTCAGAGCTTAGCTGTTTGCCAGCAAAGCGGCGAGAGTCCTTGTCGTCACCCGCTAAAGAATTGGGAGCCACTGGAGCGCGGGTGGGTCGACGCACACCGCGCCAAGTGTACTTGGTCTTTGTCTGGTGGATAGTGCCATCGATATCGATGTGGTTTGGGTTGGGGTTCGGGTTCGGGTTCTGGGCTTGGGATTGACTTAAACTAGAGCTAACTACTTCATGCCTTAAGCTATTGCCACCGTTACCAGCTACTTCTACTTGGGGTTCTTGGTGGTGCAGTGAGGTTGTTGTTCTGGTGTTGCTTGCAGTGGTTGTTGCTGTTGGAAGACTGGCACTCACCTTGGGCCTATCCCCTGGGGATAGTCGTGTCTTCTTCACTACTTTCGCAACGGCATCGGTTTCGTTTATGTTATCGTTATCGGTATTGTTATCACTGTCGGTTTGGGGTGCTGTGCTACTGGTGCTGGTGCTAGCTGTGGGTCGTGTGCGACGTCTGGGATAACCAAAGGGTCTGGGACTAGAGACACTGGGGCTCGGTTCGACGGTGGTCTGTTCGTGGTTGGGTTCTTGGGTGGGTTGCCTTCTGCCCGGGTTGGTTCTAAAGCTATTTAAACTACTCAAACCGTTTCTTGTTGGACTAGCATCGTTCGCAGCTTCTGCATTGTTGTTGCTGTTGTTATTCGTTGTTGTTGTTGTTGTTGTTGTGGTAATGCGTCGACGGTTGGTGGTGGCATACTTGTTGCCGTACTGTGTCTTGGTTTTCGTTACCTCACTGTCCTCGCTGTCCACGTTGTCAACGTCATTCAGTTCGCTGTTGCCCGTGCTGGCTGTCGTTGTGGTTGCAGTCTTCGGAGTCGTCGTCGTTGTGCTGGCCAGTTCGGGTTCCGTTGAGGTGGTTGTTGTGGCTAGGTCGGGACTGGGGGGAAGCTGGGTGGGATTGGCGGGCTCGCTCGGCTCGCTGGCTAGCAGGGAGTCGGAGCCGAGGCCAGAGGTTGGTTGGACGGTGGAGCCTACAAGTGGTGTGGTGGGTGTGGTGGTATGCAGGTTGTTAATGGCTGAGGTGGTAGTTGAGGTGGTGCTTTCATTTGGTTCAGTGGGTTCGTTAGTTGTGGTTGTAGTGGATGTGGTTTCGGGTTGGATGGTGCTGGGTGTTGCAGTGGTGGTGCTCTCTTCTGTTGGTATTAGGTTATTCAGTTTCACATTGTTGTAGTTATTGCTGCTGTTGTAGTGGTTCTTGTTGTTGTTGTTGTTGGTGGTGGTGGTGGAGTTGGTGGTGCTGGCCTTGGCAGTCTCAGTGCCGGCGGTTGTTGTTGTTGTTGTTGTTGTAGTTGTTTCTGGTGTTGCTGTGGTTGTGGTTCTGCGACCAATGCTCGCATATTTACGTGTATTTGTTGTTTGTTTGCTCTGTACCGTAACATGCTCCTTGAGCGCCTCATCCTCGTACTCCTCCTCCTCGTCCTCGAGAGGATCCTCCACATCCTCGGCGTTGGCACCCTTGGTGGGTCGCGTGCGCTCAAAGTACTTGTACCTGTGTGTCGGTGGAAAATATCAGAGTTTGTTACCTCAAAACCATTTTTTTTTGTTTAGCTTTCCACTCACCGATTGGTTGTCGAACTGGGCGATGCCTCTGTGACCTCTGATGGTGCCGCCGTGGTACGTCCTCGGGTGCGGCTCAAGGTGGCATAGGCTTTTACCGGCGTCTGGGTTTGCTCGTCCACATCCTCCTGGGAATGATCGGCAGCCGGTGCCACGGTGGTTGGGCGGGTGCGCCTGAGACTCGTGTAAGAGGGCGTGACTGAGCTCAAGGGGCGACGCGTTGTGGTCGCCACATCGGCCAGTTGCTGATCCTCCTCCTGCTGTTCCTGGGCCCCCTCCTCCTCTTCGCCCTGACCTGCGGATCGATGGCGATTGATGGTCACATACTGCTTGCGCTCCTTCAGGAAGCCATCGAACTCGGCCAGCTTCTCGATGCCCTCGTTCTGCGGACCCTGACGACTGTTTCCCCTCAGAACAGAGGAGTACTTGGAGTAGTTGTTGGCTGCCCCGCTGGAGGTGCTGCTCGAAGAACTGGCCTCTGTGCTGGTCTCGGTGGCCTCGCTGATCTTGAAGCGGTTGCGAGTGAAGGAACTCAAGGTTCCGGGACGACTCAGCACGCGATCATACAGGGACTTGCTGATGGTTGAGGGTGTGGTGGCGGCGCCACTGGCTGAGTTCTCCTTCAGCGTGATGGAACCATCCTTGTTGCGCAGCAGATGCTTCTCCAGCTGCTCCACGCCGCCCACCTTGCGAATCAGATCGATCAGCTCTTTGATGACTTGTGGATCTTCCTCGGCATCGGTTGACTTGCTGGGCGACAGCTCATCGGTGTCCTCCTCGTACTCCAGATCCTCCTCGATCGCCGCTGGCGTTGTCGTGGTGGTGGTGGTCGACGTTGTGCTGGTGGTGGGTCGTGGATAAACTGGACGGGCTGTGGGCGCCGCTGTCACTCGATTGGGTCGCGCTGTTGTAGTGGTTGAGGTAGAGGTCACTGGAGCCGCAGTGGTGGATCTAAATGGGAGAAAAGGATTAGTCCTTGGTCTTCACAAGCATCCTGGAGAGGCATTCATTTACTTTTTGGTCTTGCAGGGCACATTCCGGGCAAAATCACAGGAATCGGCGGCGGGATTAAAGTACAGACCCGAGGGACAGGTGAACATGTGGGCCACAATTCCAAGACCAGACGGTCCGCTGTCCAGACACCAATAGTACTTCTTGCAGTCTCTAGGGTGTTGGAAGAAGCCCTCCTCCTCGCACTTGAAGTCCGAGCCCGGATCGGGAGTGGTCGGGGGCGGTGGCGTTGTGGATGCCCTGCCTCCGATGTACAGGGAAGATCCCTCGGCTTCGGTCAGCTTGAAGGTGGTGCTCGGTGGTGGGGCCTGCGTGCTGGTGCTGGAGCTCCCCACTGGTCGTCGGGCTCCGCTGGGTCTCCTCGAGGTTGCTGGTGCCTCAGTCTTGCCATTGAGGCGGTTCCGAGTGCTGGCATTGTCGCGACTGCGAGATCTCGAGGGTTTTTGCGGACCACTTGGCTTGGCCACCTCGTTGATGCCCAGTCTGAAATGGTAATTAAATACTGATGATATCCGCAGAGAGTTGGGATTTTCTTTCTTACCCCAAGGCATCTACCATGGCCTCCTTGGCGGCTTCGATCAGGGGATAGGGCTTGCCATTGCAGGTGCCGCGGAAGTCGTCGTTGTCAATGGCCCAGAACATGATTCCACCCAGTCCCTGGGCCACCACATACTCCGCCTTCTTGCGCACGATGGCCTCGTCGTCGTAGCCCACCCACTGGTTGCGCCTGTAGGCGTAGGGACCCATCACATTGGCGTTCGGCTGCACCACAGTCCACTCGGGGTCATCCTTGAGGGTCTGACAGATCTAAAGGAAAAGACAGCGGGTTAGTGGCATTCAAAAATATGGCGAGCAGTGCGGAAAACCAACCTCATAGTAGGCCAGGTATCCCTTTTCGCGCGTGGCATCGCCCTGCTCTCCAGGACCCTCCGAAGGGGCTCCCAGTTCCGTGCTCTCCTCGTTGATCAGAGTGTAGGATCGTCCATATGTGGGGATGCCCAGGACAAGCTTGTCGCGATCCGCGCCAGCCTTAAGGTAGTATTTAATGGAGTAGTCCTGCAAGAGAAGAAGGACTCTCAGTACCAGAAATGCCAAAGGAACTCCAGGAAGCACTTACAATATTCAACTCGGCATCGTAGTTGTACTCGGAGTCCTCCTCCAGGGAGTACAAAGGAGCATGGTGATTGACCGAGGGCTCGTGGGAAGAGTGGAAGTCGTAGGTGAGCACATTGAACCAATCCAGATACTTGTTTAGCTTGGGCACATCGTAACCCTTGTCGATGTACTCGATGCCCGCTGGCACGGCCATGGTCAGGAGCAGGCGCGTCCGTCCGGTCTTCTCCGCCTCCCTCTCGAACTCGGCCCTCAGCTCCTGCACAAACTGGGCGTAGTTGTCCCGATCCCGGGACTTGCCGCCCTCTCGGTGCGCCGGATACTCCCAGTCGAGGTCGATGCCATCGAAATGGTTCTGCCGCAGGAACTTCAGGATATTCTTGATGAACTGCTGCCGACGGTCGCCACTGGCCACCAATGGGGAGAACCTGGAGCTGGCCTCGTTCCAGCCGCCAATGGCAATCATGGTCTTCAGCTGCTTGTTGTACGTTTTGAGTCCGGTGAACTTGGCATAGCCACCTGGATAGAGGATGCATCAGACAGGACGACAGGAAGAGGCCCGGAAATTGCAGCCGAGTGAAATTAACTCGCCGGAAGGACGGGGCGTGTCTGGGCTACTCACCCTGCTCAATGTCCTGGTACTTGTCAAAGGGCTTCATCTGGTTGTCCTTTGTGAATCCACCGAACGCGTACACCAGATGTGTACACAGGTAGGGATTGATGTTCTGCGGATTGAACTTGGCCGTTCCGGGCCGATAGACGCTCCAGTTTGTGTAGTAGCAGACCACGCGACCCTCGCTGCTGGCCTCTGCATGGCATCAAAATGCAATTAATTAATGGTTAACGAAATGCAATAATATTACTAAATTGTTGGTCAGTGTAATTGGATTTAAATTGGTTGAAAAAGAATACTATACTAAATTCTAAAGAGGTTTTAAATAGGGAAAATAAATTGTTAACAAAATAAATAAGGAACCAAAAAGACATGGAATCCATTTGAAAATTAATTGGAGACCCTATTAAAGTATTTTTTAATAGAACTATCAATAATAATATTTTGCACATTTCCCTAAATAAGTTGAATTTGTTTAACACTTTCATAGAGTTGGGATAGAATTTGAATATATATATTTCCAATAAATTAAACAATATTAATACGAACTTATATAAATATTTCAACAAAGGTTTCTTAATACCTTTAAAAACCTTTCAATATTCGATATATAATTTCCTAGCTTTAACCATTAATCGGAAACTTACCGTTTATGCAATAGGCGAGAGCGCAGAGCAGGAAGAGCGTTTGCCAGGCCGCTCCACGCCGGAACTGGAAAGGAAGAGGAAGGAGAACAATAAGCGTTGGCCAATTATAACAATTCGAGATGAGAAGCGGAAGCCAAGCTGGAGACCGCCTAGGGCGGCATGAACACAGCATTGACACAGTGACATCGATGGACGGACGGGTCTTGGAGATCGGTGGTCCGCATAAATCTGGGCGAGACAAAAGATCCAAGACACGAACTCGAACTCGAATTCGACAGAGGTTCCCATGAAGGTCGCCCATCAAATCAAATCATCGCGGCTTACATAAGCACCTTGCCATGCCATGCGAGATGATGGGGTGATGTGATGAGATGAACTCCATATGCAAATCGGCCTAATCAGATGCAGATGCCGCAGATGCCACGCCCCTGCTTGGGTGTCATAAGAGGGGCGACAAGGAAGCTGGTGGCCCGCATTATTAGCATTACGAAGGCTGCTGCCTGAACAATTGGAACTGAGTCACACTCATAAATATCCCAAACGGATTTTCATATTAAAATGCCAAAGTGTTACAACAGCGCTCGCTGGCCGCAGCCACAATGGGCCCAAATCTTTTTTCGGATTTTGGTCAGCAACCGAAAGAGAAACAACACGAGATTACATAAGCAATCCGAGCCGAAACCAAACCGAACGAGCAGCAACAAAAACTTGACTTCGATTGCGTGTGCGTGTGTGTGAGCTATGCCGGTTTTTTTTTTTATATTTATTTCTTTATTTTTGTGTTTAGCTGTTGGCTTTTTTTTTATTTCTGGGCTTCATTCATCGAAGTGAATTTTACACGCAGCACACAAAAGTGGCTGCAAATCAAAATTGATCAACTCGCCGTGTAAGATAGCTCATCTCATCAGCATCATCGAAAAACATCTGAGAGTTTGGAGGAACAGGTTGGATCATAACTAATTAGCGAGGCTCCACTATATACTATATACTATATATTATATATATTTTGTACATGGGTTTGGGATGACCAGAGCCATCGGAAAAGGTGAATTTTGCTAATTGCGGCTGACTGGGCCCAAGGGGAACTTTCTTTTCGCTTAAATCAATTATATATAAACAAAAGGAAGCATATGGGGGAGCTTATGAAATCGAAGGGGAAGTCAAATGAATTTTTTTGTTTTAATTTATATAATTTTATAATATTGTTATTAAGTAACAAGCAGTAGAGACAATGAAGGCAGATATATAAATGTGGCCTTTGTTCTTTTACAAACAATAACTCTACTCTCTGATTTACTGTATTTTTTGTTATAATTAATAACATTGTTATTAAATAAAAAAGAGTAGAAAAGTTGTAATAAAAGTAAAGTAAACAGAATATAAAAAGCATCCTGGGGTATCAATTATAATAGTTTTAAAACATCTTCGATTTGCTTGACTTTTGTTCTAAAAATAAAAAAACTTAAGTGCAAAAAGTTAACAAAAACAAAGGTAAAAAAGGATTCACTTGAAAGGGTTCATTGGCTGCTGGCTGCATACTCAGCTGCTCTCAGGTTCTTAACCCAAATCCAACTCTGGCAGCAGCATTGGCAAATGGGAAACGCACTTTGCCAAACAATATATGTACAAGTATTTGAAGCTTTCCCCTTTAGCCGTAAATCGCAGCCGTATCCATATCCGGCATAGCTGGTGGCTGTGCCATTTGGCCAAAAGCCACTCGAAGACATTCTGGTGGCAAGTTGGTGTATCGGTGTATCGGTGGATCGGTGGATCGGGGTAATGGCATATTTACCCAGTGACAAGAGCCGGCGACGACGGTACAAAAATGTGTGGACATTGATTGGGTCATTGGACCGGCGCACAGGTAAACAAGTAATGTTTATGGAACGCTGTGGCAATTTACATTTATATATAGCCATCATTTACATGGTCGCTTACGCATTGCCCAACATTGCTTTATGGCAGCGACTGCAGCGGCTGCTTACATAAAATTGCAAGCCAAAAACAAAAAAAAAACTAAAAAACTATATAAATATATATAAGAAGAAGTGAAAAAAAAGCAGGGAAAGAGCAACTAAGCGGCTAAGCAACTTGAATGAAAATGAAATGACAACAATTTCGATTGTACAATGCGCATGAGCATGAGCACTCGCATTCGCATTCGGATTCGGATTCGGATTCGCATTGATTGGCCAGTCTCTGTTTTTGACAAATTTGTCGATTTTACGCAAAGTGAACAGCAACAGCAACAGCAGCAGCAACATCACGCGCCTGCAACACATGTACTTAAAGGCAAATGCCACATTTGTTTCAGTTTAGTTTCTGGCCCGGCCAGTCCGGCCTTATTCGCCGTTTCGCTTTTCTCTTAATTGCAACCAGCGGCTGGCAATTAAAATCAGGCTAAATGTGGCCTGGATGGACAGGTTGCAGGTTGCAGGCTGTCATGCCAGCTTGATGTGTTGCTGCCTCGGCTGCTGCTGCTGCTGCTGCTGCTGCAGGGCGCCTAAAATTGAGAATCGTTTTGGCCGGATTTACAGCCAGCGGCGGCACAATTTATGGACAAGTTGCTGCTGCAGTTGCAGTTGCTGCTGCGACGACAACCAGTTGCAACACCTGAGCCAGAGCGAGAGCGAGCTGCAACTGCAGCTGGATAGCCCGTTGCTTACGTAAGGCATCGCATTACGCGGCAAAAGCACAAACAAAAAAGGTACCATAAAAAAAGAAAAATAAGAAAAATCCCCCTAAAAATGCAGAAATATTGCGTAGATACATGGCAATCTCTCAGTTGCAGTTGCTTTGCATAAAATCTGGATTTAACCTTGAATCGGGCACATAAATCGCAGCCGCCAAGTCGAGTTGCTCTCGAATGGCTCGAATCGAGAGCAGTTGTTTGATCTCGAGAACCCAGATCATGGGAAGCCATCGATACTCGATACTTGGGCTGTCTGTGGCCCATTAGAAATCGATTGTCTCGCTGGCTGACAGACATGAATCAAGTGGCTCTAGAAAGGTTTCCTTTGAGCAGTTAAATATTTGCATTGTTCAAACAGTTGAGCTTTTTATAAGCCAGTTAGTTAATTTCTGAGTGAATGAAGGCACTTAAATAATTTAAATATTTATAAATTTAAATCCAGTTTAGAACAAGCTGAATACTGGAGGGAGTGAGTCACTTGGCCAGTGATTAATGGGTCTTAATAAAGACATTCATTCATTATATATACTAATTCTTTTTAGATTTATTTATAATTGAAATTAATAAATATTTATGTTAATTAGTTGACTTATTTCTTTACTAATTATTCCTTTAAAAAAATATTTAAAACATGGTGAACTAAAATATTTAAAAATCAGAAGCAACGATTTCTGCTATTGAGTCTAGTCATTAATGTTATTAATAATGGCTATTAACTCTTTATTATTATTGTTATTTGCGAACATAGACGCCAATATGTTAGTTGCATTTTACCAAAATTAATCACTTTTCAGCTTCAGCTAAATTAAAGTCAAGCCATTAAAAAAACAACACCTCATTAACTTAAAACACTTCATAAATTTATATAAATATGGTGTGGATTTTATAGTTTTTTAAGTTGGACATGGCTTTTATGGATTTAACTCGTGTTTGGCCTGATGTTTAATTGAATGTTGTGTGAGTTTTTGGCATAAAAAAGAAGTTAACTACATAAATGTATTTAAATTAGTTCAAATTCATTGGCAAAACTCTATATTTTTTGGTTACAAAATGCCCGAGTGTTTTGCCGAGTCTCGTGTGTGAATATTTGAGTGAACTGTGCCTCTGCTGGCCATCAATCTTGGCCCCAAAAAAAATTCCGCAGATAATGCTCCGGTTATTCATAATCTTTGCCTGCAGCTGCTGCTGTAACACTCACAGTCACACACACATATACATAGTATGGGTATTCACCAACATTCACCCAGTATTCACACTCATTCACACACTCGCAGCCGAAAAGCATGACTGGCTAAAAGGGAAACAAGCCGGAAAGGAAGCCGAAGCTAGGAATACTCTTGCCCCGAGGACCACTTACTGAATACACTCAACACTATAGGATACTTGGCTGTAAGATATTTGTTTATTATTCATAATTATTTTATACATTTCACTACTTTGGCGCAATAGTTGATGTCCCTCTTTCAGCGAGTGTGTGAAATATGTGGTAAAGTTCAGCTCGCCTTAAATGCAACTTAAAATTCAAAGACGGTCCGATGCAGTGCCTCTTCCCCCCCAAAACCCTTCCACTCTCTGGCATTGACTGGAAATTTCCGTCCGTAGCACGTAGAATGTGCCGCACATCATGTCACGTTTTAAGGTACCGTCGCAATGTCAACGCCCCCCAAAAAAAAAAAAAAAACACAAAATAAAACAAAAGCAGCCGAGAGATCAATGTCTGGCAAGAGCTGCGTTGCGCATACGCCCCGTGGGCTGGGCAGAGATGGGACCTGAGCCTGGGCCCGGGACTGGGGTGTGCCTGCAGCTGAAGAGTTTTGTAAACAAAAGTTTTGACATTTGAACATTTTCGGGAATTCGAGCCACTCCACTTTGGCCACTTGTCGTCCACTGAGCCACTCTGTTCCATACTTGGAGCCACTCAGGGTGGGGGTGTGGATGATGGGTGCTGGGTGCTGGGTGCTGGGTGTGCCGAGAGCTGGAACCACAATGCCAGAGATCGGGGCGATAAGTCGATGGCTTTAACTCTTGCATTTAGCCGGGATTTATGCCGTGCGAAAGCTGGGCATTGTTGGCCAACAACCGAGATTAGCGTGCGAAAGATTTTTCCCAGTCTCGCGAATCTTTCGCCAGCAATTTCGGCACCTTTACGTTCCAGCCAAGGCGCTTTCAATTAGGCAACCGAGCTGGCTAGACCACGACCAAAAAAACGGAATCATGGCCAGCGGCAGAATGGAATAACTGGGCTAAGAACGGGTCTTACTCAGGGGAAAAACTACTTCCAAGTACGTGGAAAATTAACTAGAAAAAAATCTCCCAAATTAAAGCCAGGCTCCTACCTACCGATCTCTATCGGTCATGACACCACTCACACTCGTCTCCAATGTGAACTTTCATCAATGGCATCGATGCGTTTTGGCCAGGCCAAGTGAAAAGCAGCTTGACCGGGCCAAAAAGAAAACAACGAGGTAATCATATATACAAAAAAAAAAAAACAAAAACGCATTTTGCTTTGGCCAAGTGTTTTTCCAATTATGGAGCAGAAGTCACCCAGTCATTGACTCCGCTTAGGGAACCAGTTGGCCCCCGGTCCGATATATCCACAATATATATGTTTCTCGGACTCTCCGCTCCCCCAAGGAGCTTTCTTAATCGCCTTTTGGCGTGACAAGAGACAGGACAGGAGTCCACCGAAAACCAAAGCCAAAACCAAAACCGAAACCGAAAAGAAAAGCGAAAGTTGATGTCGCCGGATGCTGCAGTTGGGGTGAGATTATGTCCATCTTTATTTCGTATTTCACCAATGCCGCGGCCAGGCCGGGCTGGATCAATGCATTATTATGGGTCAGCAAACGGTGGCCAAAAAAAAGAAGAAAAACCTCTGCGAAGCGGTTTTCCAGCTCTCACACAATTGAGCCATAAACTGAACTGTCTATCGATTGATTGTGAAACCGAAGGCTGCACACGGAGAAATATGGGGTTGCTTAAGAGCTACAGGGATTTTTAGAAGGAAGGAGAGTATATTTTATTATGAAATTATTGCCTAAGATCAATGACACCTTTCTAAACTTATCTATAGCTAGGCTAGTCTTTATTGTATTTAATATTATTTATATTTAGAGCTGCCTTTATATATTTTTTTTCTGTGTGTTTTTGCCCCACTGAAATGTAAAGATATCAAAGCCAGTGCCTGTCAAGGCCGGGTACACCAATAAAATAGAAATCCCCCAGTCCACATCATCTCATTTCGAACCATCAATATGTACTAAACCAGTCTCGCATCTTTGGCTCGATTCGATTCGATTCGAATCGAATCTTCCCCCGATCAATGTCAATGCTCACGGCAATCACTCACTCACTCACTCACTCCACCTGCATCGATGTCAAAATTTGCATTTTGCATTTTTGGTTAAAACTGCAGAATTCAAGTTCACGCCGCTTGTTCCATTGTCTGTCTGCATTGCCTTGGATGTACATGCATGAACATCATCCTCTCATCGGCGGCATTGTTTGTCGTCACGTCACGAGCCCCACAATGGCCAGTTCATTAAATCCAATTACACGCCAAATATTTTGCGACTGCCTCTTAATGAGAATCTCGCTGCCACAAAATGTATGGGCAATCGAGGCCTTTTAAAGGGAGGCTGCTTAGAGCCTATTTAGCTAGATTTTACAGCATTTCCCTCCTTTTCAATGATTTATTATTGAATATTTTATATTTTTTCAAGAGAAGAGGAAATTATAGAGCATTGCCTTCAAGTACTATAAATATTTTAAAGGTATTAAAGATTATAAATACTGTTAATTATTTTACTACATTTTTAACTCATAAGTAAAAATTCTCTCTTAAACCCCAACTTTAATGCCCTCTCAAAGAATATTTTCCAACAATTCTTAACCCCTTTTCCAGTCCCCTTCTTTTCCCCAAAATATTTTCCCATTTTTCTGCAAACGCTGCAGCGTGAAAATTCAATTTAAGGCCTGATTGCTCTAAGCAGCAGGACCACAACAGCGGATTCCGTGGCGTCCATAGAGTCCGGCTTCCGGGATGGCGATGATTCACCAGCGATACCGCCGCCATTGATGGCTGCTTATGATAAACCCGCCGCAGAACTTGGAACTAATCCGTTTAGAGTGGCTGGCTGACTCACGCGTATGAAATCCAATCAAATCGAGACGGGCAAAACGTGAAATGTCAGTCCATAGAATTTCAAATCCCATTTCCAACCCTATTTCAATATCATTTAAATACGATTTCAATTGTCGCCGCTTTTGTCTTTGAAGTCTTGTTTCGTTTTCAAGGTGCGCTCCATCATCATCGGTCGAGTTGGTCAAAACAAACAAGGTATCTCATCGATATTGGTAGTGGCCATTAATATTTCCCACTGTCCGCTTATCAATCTGCATTTGTCGCCGCTAATGGTGCGATTTTCCCCATTAACGCAAATTGCCGGACGATAAAGATTGGCAAAGCAGAGGGGGTGGGGGATGCAACTATGGCCAGATGTTTGGCGAAAGTCAAGGCGGCAAAACGGCAGTGATGGCGACAAAAAAATAATTACCAATTGAATGAGATAAGATAAAAGATAGAGGCAAAGCTAGAGTCGTTACATTATTTTTGTATTTAATTATACAGTTTTAATGTAAAAAAAAACAGCTTAATTTTTTAACAAAAAGCTGAAATACTATTTAATATCAAATATAAAAATAAATAGAGCAGTTTTCAGGGCCAGAAATACTTAAGACCCAATTCCAAATTAAAATACATCTACAAATTTCTTAAAAATTTAAACAGTCTTTAAAATAAAATATATGAAATACCTAATAAATAAATAAAAATAAATATAAGCTCACAAGTTCAACATTTATTAAAAATTATCTTTTATTCTATAAATTAAACCCTTCCAAACTCTAAAATCCAGCTTCAAATATTTTTTAATAAAAATTGAATCTAGAGTAAAAAGCAATAACAATTTCTTCCTTGACAAACAAACATCCATTTTGGCCATAAACTTTCGCCAGCTGCCAGGCTAATGCCATAATTAATGTTTGATCACCTTAATTACCATGCAGATCGTACACACCTGAGTTGGCCGTGAAAAGTCGGCGGAGGATTAACGAGCGGATTTGCATGACATGAAAACCAGAAAATGCAAGTGCACCCGCCTCATGTATCATTTTTCCATTTCTCCTTCGTCTTCTTGAGTGAAATGTTTTTTCTTTATTTTTATTTTTTTGCTACTGTCATTTATCATATTGGCCAGCGAAATTTGCTGCGATTTGTCAATTTACAGTTACGTCAAAAAGGCAAACAAATCGGGCAGCAAAAAATAGTTCGCAAACATCAGTGAAAGCTTTTGAAAAAAAATAAAAAATGAAGGAAAATATAATGCCAAAGAGCTAATAATATTAAAAATAAAATACCACGGAAAGGGAAACCAATTAATTATGTGTTAATTCAATTTGTGCATTTCCAAGATTATCAGTAGCCAAGGGAAATTTTTGTTTTTATTCCAACAAATTAAATTAGCGAGTTTGAAACAAAATTAATTTTTAA
>JAEIIL010002229.1:0-33370 GCA_018905715.1 Drosophila lini | reverse complement strand
CTAAATTTTTGTGAAAATCTGTAGAGAAATATGTATCACTCTTTCAGTCAAACCATTTATGCTTTCTTGATATAAGAAATGTTCAATTTTACCAAATAAACTTGGTACGAAATCTTTCTTGAATTTTATATAGTCTTACAAATGACTTTAAATCGCCTCATTAAGTTTAAGTACTGCAATTATTTTGATTGTAAATTTGTTCATGCATCATCAGGATTTTATGTATACCAAAATCTCTTGTGCGAAACTTTAGCCATTCGTTTGCCTTTATGGACCAATTTATTTATGATTATTACACTGTTTACCACATAGAGATTGAAATAAATGTTCCCACTCCTGTGCCCGCTGACATTCATAGTTATAGTTATCGGCTTAGTGCCAGAAACATATTGAGGAAAATGTCCTCGATATGGGCAGTTTCATTAAAAATGTGCATAAATGAAAAATAATGAGTGGCAGGCCATCAAAGAAGGAGGTTCTTCCCCCATTAAGTATACGCCGGGTAGCCGCCACAAGACGACTATGAACTTGATGTAGGAAAATTCGAATTATATTACCCGGAGGACGAGATATTTTTTGGCATGTATGTGTATATGCTGTACTCAGACGTTGACGGTATGGTATATATGCGTATCTAATGGATACATAATAGGATTTTGCAATTAGCTTCGCACGGTGACTGCGAACGTGCGGCGGGGGAGTCGAGGTGATGGGGGGGCACTGAGGTGATGTCGAGGAGGAGGGGAAAGGCAACACACGTAACCGCAACGTTCACTTGGCTAATTAACCCAAAAACCAACGGCCATTTGCAGGCAAGGACAACTGGCTGCTGATGGAAACGGAAGGTTGGCGGGGCACAGAGACCCAGAAACCGGAACAGACACACTAAGTGATTTTCTTTTCGGTCCCGCTTTTATATCTAATGTCACTTTTATTTATTGAAATTAGTTTCGACGAGCGGTTTTTATGGCTAAAATTCAATTAGTTGGCTGAGGCTTCCTTCTGCCTTTTGCGTTAACATAATTATGGCTTATTGAGCGAAACTCTTAAGGGAGTTGCCTTGTATTAATATTTGTCTATTTTTCAATAATAATATTTATACATATCTAACATTGCTTTGGCTGACATTATTAAAAGTCAATATTAGCAATTACATTTCCCATCAAAAACAGACTGAGTCAACATTTTTCAACTCTTTAAATTTCGTCATATTCTGGTCCGTCTTGGGACGCTGACATGCTGTGGCACATGCGTAAAATAAATTTCATTAATTTGAAAAGCAAACTTTTGCTTTCGCTGTTGCTTTGGTTTCATTCGGCTCGGCTTTTCTTTTGCCTTTCCATGTTGCCATTTGCTTTATGTCACTGCAGAAATTCAATTAAATTTATTTCAACTTTTGCTGGCAGGCGAAAAAAAAAAAGAAAAACAACTTGGGCCTCCAGTTGCCTTGACGGTCCAGCTTTGACGATTATGCTTTGGCATTGGGCGGTGATGTTGAAGAAGAAGTTGGTCCTGCTCCTGGTCAAGGCGGTGGTTAGTCCTTTTTCGGCGCCGGGCCCATTGCTTTTGATGTGACTGACCCAAATCGGGCTCTCGAGAGTCGAGAGCGTTGTTTCCTCTCGCCACGGCGGCACTTTCTTGGGGCGCTCGCTTCTCCAGCGAACTGGGCCCATTCATTTGCCTCATTTTCAGTTGCAGTTGCCATTTTAATGCATGCCTCGTTTGCTTAAGCATCCGCCAGCTCCTCCTCCACCTCCTCCTACCTCTCCTCCAACTGGGGGGCAGTTGCATTGACAGCTGCCCTGCTCCCACTGCTCCCGCTGCTCTTGACAACAAAATGCTTCTCTGGGTCACGTGCCATGGCCAGAAACTTTTCAGGGAGGACAAAGGGGACAGGCTGTGTCAACGAGGATGTTACATGATTCGAATTCTGGGCGGCCTGCGGATGAGCGATCGATTCAAGAGCCAACTCAACTCGGCTGCAAATTAATCGAATTGGAAAACTTTCCTTACGTGTCCTTTCTTTTTGATTTTAAAATATCTCGTTTAAGGGATTTCGTTGCTTAATGAAAAGGAGAATTAAATGAAGGATTTATAGATATACGAAACGGAAGTTGCTTTTTCTTTGGCATCAAATAAATGGCAATGACAATTCAACTTCCGGCTTTATATGTAGCTTCATCATGATTTCAGCCAGATTTCGTTTAAGCAGACCTGCGCTTAATCGTGTTGTTTTTCCAGCCGGATCTGCAACTGGCACAATTGCTGCTTAAAACCATTTTGCATTTGAAACACTGCGCTGTGGGTGCCTCTCGTTGGGGCGTGGCAGATCTAATTACCGTCGAGGCAGCTTAAAAGAATAAATAAAGCAAAATCAACAGAGAGGGGAGCAAACAGAGCGCTAACTACTTATGACAAATGACAGTGAAAGTGCATTAAGCAGCAGTTAAGCCGGAGACACAAACAGAAGCGGCTGCCGTGCCCCGTCTAGCGCATTATTTTGGTTTTTATTTTTCAGCTACCAACTACTGTAGCACAACTGAGGGTGTATGGTGTGTAATTCATCCCTAGTTGGGCGAGCATTTAGGTGAATTCTGAATTAGCGCGGAACACGATAAATTCATTTGCAAAACTTTGGCTTGGGAAACATGTGAGGTTCCGAGATTAAGAACGACTACTTGGGTAGGAATATATCGAGAAAGGAAATGCTGCTAGTCACATTTTTATTTAAGTCAAACATAAAACTTCCCAAACGTCACTTCAATAAATTTACTTCTGAACTTCGGCTGCTAATTAGGAAATTCAGACAAGTCAACGAAAATTTTTAGTAAAATGAATCGGCAAAGAACTATCTACAAGAATATAGCGATCGTTAGCAAGGCTATGAGGGCCATGGGAAAGCCAGTCACCGTCGAGGAGATCGCCGATCACTTGAGCAGGGTAATGTGTAAAACTGACTGCGGACTTGAGGAGAATATTAAAATGGTGCTGGAGAACTACCAGCCCTTGGGATACTTCAAACGGAGGGGTGATCTGTACAGCCTTCCTGCCGAGTTATTGGCCATAATGAACGACCTGGAGAGCGAGAAGAAACGCCGAACTGTCGCATCCAAATATGTAGTAGCACAGCCCCAGGAACCAGATCGAGTGTATGCCCGCGCATCCCACGTGGATATTTCCAAGTCCTTGACTTATCCATACTTCTATCGTTTTAGCTAGGCCCAATTTGGCTCCAACTGACCAATAAGTGAACGCTCACAAGGACTCGGAGCTTATTTGCGATGTATTTTGCTAACATTTGTCATTGATTTTAATAAAAGCCTTTACTAATTGTAAATGGTAAATAAAACAAGGTTTTTATCATAAAAAACCAATCTATTTAGTAATTAAATAGTGTAGCTTTAATTTAAACCCTAGCATATCCCCCTTGGGGCTAGTGAAGAGCATTCCATATGGGTGAGCTCCAATGCTTTGATATAGTTAGCTATTTGATGGAATCGAATTTAGGCTCAGTTGAAGACAGTCGCTCTGTAATACTCGTACACCGGCACACGTTGAGGGCGCATTGAAGTGCGCTCTTGTGATTGCGCATTCAAGACTGCTGGCAGCGGCACAAGGGGACTCATTTCAATTTCAATGATGCAAAATGGCAAAAACCCATTGACCTACTCCTCCAGCGGCAATCACACTCAAGGAAAATCTGAGCAACATTGTTTAAAGTCATAAGGAATGACAACTATTAAGAAATAAAGAATTGGGTATGTTTCGGTATAAAGGTAAATTTTTTTTAGATTAAACTATGAGGTATTTTTTTAAAAGAGGCTTTACTAACTACATTTCTTTGAGTGCACATCCATCCCATTTTCACCTGCCTTGGCATAAACTTACTTGGCCGAGAAGGCCGGCAAAAAAAGTGAAAAACTGCACAGACAAACATGAAAGGAGCGGGCGGGGGTAAAAGTGAAAAATGCAATGGAACGAAACTAGTTCGATAGCTTCAGGTGTAGCTGCACAGGTATATGGTACTTGAGCATGACGTACGTGGTTGGTTCGTGCTCAAAAAGCTGAGACAGAATAGAAAGTCACTACAAATACACCTGGAGCGCTCTTCGCCTCATTTTCACATGGACATAGTTATAGCCATTGTCAAGTTTCTGGCCGTGCAGCAAAAAACTAGGTAAAACAAAATGTGACTATTTTGTTGTTGTTTTTTTTTTGTGGCTAGCGGCAAGAGGAGGAGTCAAAAGAATCTGCAAAAAAAATGTCTTCTACTTCAGGCCAAGAGGATGACGTTGATGGCCTTTCATTGCTGTTTGCTGCTTTGGACCCGATTCCCAATGTTTTTTTGCCTGCTCCTCCTTGAAACGTGTGCATATGAATGGTGCTGCCCCCACATAGATTTTCCGCATGAGGTGGGTCTGGCGACGATTCGGCAAGGTTCTTGATAGCATTTAACTGGCACAGGAATGTTAGACTCAGTCCCAGGGCGAATTTCGTTGTGCATGCTTTCTGATATGTTTGCTAAAGAAATTGCCCGAAAAGTTAAGCAAATATTTCGTAAACACAAGACTGTTATTATTTATTGACTTTCTGTATTTTCAGCCACTTTTTTAACAGGCACCCAAAGGTTACGAGAGTATTAAAGATCGAGCTTCGCCCTTACAAATCATCAAAAAACCCTAACTTTGTGTTGTTAAAATATGACTTTATATCAAATATTAAAATAATAGTCAAGTATTTTTCTGAAAATGACATTAAAATTTGATAATCTCCACATATACATAATAAATCGGACAATACATTTACTGCAACATCTACATTTGGTATTGGCAGGACCATTTGTTGTTGCTCAAGCAACAATTTTTCATTATTTTGGTGCTGCGCACTGGAGCTCCTATTTCCGTTAAATTAAAGCTTCGCTTAAATAGATTGAATTAAAGATTGTTGACTTAAAAAGAAAGCAATAATCTTTTATAGCTTTATCCATCTATTGATTGAGATAATATTAGATTACCTACTTACTTTTAAGAACCATTCTTGTAGATAAAAAAAACCCAGTTGTGATTTCATTTAAGTTAACTCATATCATTTAACTCTGATGCCACTCATTCAGCAACCTCTGTCAATTCGATTCATTTATTTCCAGCATACATGTATGCATGTAAAGTGCTTGGTGCAAGTCTCATTTAATTATCATCAGTTGACCCCAGCATCTCTGAGCCGGCTCTTTGTTGTTGCCCACCATCAGCATTATCCAATTTCAATCACTTTGTTGGCCACTTTATTTCGCTTCATTGTTTACGCTTTCATTGCTGCGGGCCAAGGGGATGCGGGGCGAGAAGGATGTGGCCCTGCGTCCTGCTCCTCGGGCTTCCGTTTATAATACAATTTTCATATAATTTAAATTCATTTTTGGCATCGCCCGAGCCATAAAACTTTGTCTGCCGCCGCTTGACTGCAGTTGCACTTCCGTCCCTCGCAATCTGCTGGCCCCTCTCTCGCTCGCATCGTATCGGTGCTTTCTGCCCCCTCTGTTGGCCATATAAACATGGGCTTATTTTGTATCTAGATGGGGAAGCTGGGTCCTTCGGCTCCTTCGATTGCTTCGTTCCTTCGTTCGTGCGCTCGCCGCCGCCGGCTCAATATAATGAACATTGCGTATACGCAACGTTGCTGCGGTTACTGGCGCCCGAGCACGAGTTTCCTTCGCTTAAAACCCCAGTAGTGTCTCCTGTGCCCCCTCTGCCCCGTCGTATTGATATTGCAGATAATGCCATAAAATTGTGCAAATATTTTCGAGGGCATTATTTTGCATGGTCTTTGCTCTGGCTCAAGTTGACTTTGTTTCGTTTTGACTTTTTCTTAATATTTTATTTTCCTCTTTTTTTTGGCTAGAGTCCTGGATTTTGCGTGCTTGTGCTTTATTTTCAATTTGCTGTTGCTTTACACAGTCGCAGTCCCACGCCCTGCCTCCCTCTGGTTTTATGAGCGCTCGTTGTGTTGCTTTTGTTTTGCTTTTGACTTTCGCGTTTAGATTATAAATGTTTGGCAAATGTTTTCACAATAGTTGGCTGTTGGTCCTGCCGTTGTCCCGGCAGTTGTCCTCCCTTGCCGACGGTCTATCCGTAATGAGTTTTGTCGCTGTCTTCAGTGTTTCTCAAGTGAGTTGGCTGAAATCTTTTTGTTGGTTTTCATCTTTTTCCCGGATAACGCCGAGGAACTTGTTGGCAAATATTGAAAAAATATTTGCCTTAGGAGCATTTCGTTTAATGACAACAACCCCGATTGCGAGTCCTTGCCGGAGCCATTTATTGCTTAATGAAAGATTTGTATGCGTATGCGTAATGAGCAGGAAATAATTTATGCGCAATTTTAAATCGATTTTAATTGATTTTTAATAAGCCACGTTTCGATGAGTTGCAAATTGTGTATATACAGAAATAAAGTCGTTCTTTTTTAAGTGTTGTAAGCTTGATGCGCTACTTTCAGATATTATATTTCAGATATTAAATATGTATAATGTTAATTCATATATATTGTTTCTCTTTTGCAGAGTTCGCAACTGGGCGCTGAAGTTCGGCGTGGACTTGTGGGAGTTTGGACGTCAATTTACCAAAATGAATGAGATCAAAAGTGTAAGTAATTACGACTGTCATATGGCTGGGACTAAGCACGCACATCGGTTGGCCCGATAATGCGGACATATGTATCAGATAATCCCAATACATCGGCCTGGCTAATGGCTCCGATTGGGCCGTGGCCGTGTCTGGTTCGACTCGGCTTGGTTTAGTCAGAACAAATACATTTAAGCTCTGCGGGCACTTAGTTGAACTTATCGATAAGGCAGAATTTATCGATAAACGCTTTGAATGGCAAGGCTTAGTGGAAGCTTAACCAACAAATGCGTCAATTTTTCGTGTTTTCCTTTTGGCGCTCTTATTTGGCTCCTTTGTCGTTAGTTGTTTGTTGCTGCCCTAATGCAATTTAAACACAAATAAGGCTAATTGGGGGGCACTGCGGGCCAAAATGGGAGTCGGGCACATACACACACATGCATACGTACATATATGTGAGTGAGACTGGGTGCTATCTATGTTAATAAGCCCGCCTCTGTTTGGCTTTGCTTGACTGCGTGGTCTGCGGCGGAAGATGGCGGATGGCGAATGGCGGATAGCGTCTGTTGGATGTTGGATGATGATGGTGGGCTCCACGGATGGCACCCCATCCCCTGTCAGTCGCGTATTTTCGCGTTTAATCAGACGTGCAGTGGGTTGCCTTTATTGTGCGAGTGTGCTGCCTGTGATTATGTGCGAGAAAATCGCTTTTATGCGGATTTACATACACAACTCTTGCGGCAACTTTCCCTTATAGCGGGCTTGCTTTTTATATACCCTGCAAGCCGATTAGTCGGAGGTAGTAAGTCTTACCGGGTCATAATCAGGCGAAATCCACGCAAACACATTGTCCTCTCCATTGGGTTATGCAACTTAGAAGGACCTCCAGGATTGGCATTCGCCTAGAATAGTTTCTAACTTGTAAATTTATGTAAAGTATTTTTTATTTATTTTATACGAGTTTTTATATATTCTTTTCGGTGAAATCCATTTCAAAACATTAAATTGTTGCTATTAAAAAAAGGAAGTAAAAGAATATATTTTAAACTAAAGCGCCTTGAAACCTGGTCTTCACTTCTATTTAAAATTTAGTAATGACTAAAGTACTAAACTCCAAAATTCCAGTTCAAGTTTAAAGTACAGCCATCCCAGTGGATCTCATAAAACACTGGGCGATTTGCCCAAAATTTCGACAGCCCCGCACTAGGGTATAAATATCAGTAAAATTATACAGAAAACCAACCACATTCAAGCTGGATTCGGGGGAGGACTCGGGAGTTGGAGCCTGAAAGGCGGCTAAAATGCAAATAAATTTGCTGGCTGTGACTGTCATTGAGTCTGTAATTGTCAAGTGCCTTGTTGCTGTTGCTCTCCTCTGGCCTGTTGTTGTTTTTCGTGTGCGGGTGTATGTTATCATAGGTCCTGTTGTTGTTGCTGTGGCTGAGAGTGGGTGGTGGTGTCGGTGCTACTGCTGCCGCTGACAACGTTTGTTTGTGTTAATTTAAAGCGCACTCCGCTGTACGACGGCAAAAAACGGGAACCTACGCCCAGATTGAATTAAATATCAAGTATACGCGACGTTGTGCGTGGGGAGAATGGTCTTTGCATGCGTGTGGGTGTGTGTGTGCTTAATAAACATTATATCATACCATTTTGTGCGTGTGCAAGTTGATCTGTCCTTCTGTCCGCTTGTTTGTTTGTATGCCTGCGTGTTGTCAGCGGTTGGAGTCTGTGCCGCCCTTGTTAACGCCTTTGGCATCGGTATCAACCTTCGATGCCTCGGCCACCGGCAAGGGCTAATATATTGAAGGCAATATAAAATAATTGACACGCCACAATAAAATAAAGAGCTCACTTGGGCTTCGGAAAAGGTATTGGTTTACACAGCGCTTTAAAATCTGAAAGTAATTAATTTCAATGTGCTGAAATATTCTCGGCGGTTAATGCTTCAATTTATTTGTACGAAAATGTGTTAGACTATGGGTTTTGTAAGTAAAACGATTCCACATGCTGCTTAATCCAGTAGGTAAAGTTGGTCACATTTATGTAGACGCTCGGAAAGATACCACTATGGGAATTGACTTTCCAGTTGAAATGCCAACCTGTACGAATCGCTGAGGATCCTCCTTGATTGGGCAGAACAGCGGACTACCGCCGATGCCCTTGCAAGGACCTTTTCCCTCCTCGCCACCGACACAAATGATGCCGGGGTTCATCACGAATGGTCGGCACAATCGGGTCTCCCTCATTAAAAACCGGAACTTGGCGCTTGGTACGATCGGCTGATCTAATTTCTTAAGCTTGGTTGTGTAGTTCTTTCATCCTTTCAGTGCACTTTTCCCCAACCAGCAACAAGAAATCGGCCGAAATCTAACGACCTTTGCTCGCTAGTAAAGATTTTCAATTTTAAGTATTTATTTTATTTACTATAAGACTCATTGACCGAAGTAATTATAGTTTTTATATCTTATATTGATTTGTCCCTCTGACAATTTTAATTTAATAATTCCACTTTGGTCCAGACGTCGTATCCTTCTAGATCCTTTGCTGACACAGTTTTGTTGTTCTATTGACTTGACTGTTGTCCTTCAAAAAAAAAAAAAAATGTTTTGCAATATAATAAAAAAGGGAAAAAAAGGAAAATTAAAAAGAAAAGCGGACAATGCTGTGGGTGTGGTCCATCCACCCTCCATTCTCTGCTCCTTCTCATTTTCCTCGTTGTTTTTGTTTTGCTGTTGCTGCTGCGTGTTTTTTTTCTTCTGTATTTTTCATAGCTGCTTTTTCCATTTGGCATTTTAAAGTAGCATAATAAAATGTAAAACAAATGCAGCGCACACGTTCAGTTATGCGAAAGGCGTCGCACAAGGCACAACAAAAAGGAACAACAGGCCAAGACAAAATGGCTGCCAGGACTGAGAGCCACGAGCGGGGAGGCGACACAGTGTGTGTGTGGATGCCTGTGCGTGGCGCATATTCATTTATTTTATTTTCCCTATGCCTCTAGCTTGGCAGCGTTTAGCGCTGACTAGCTGAAAAAGTATCTACCTAAGCCATGAAATATGTTCTTCAGACGGAGAACAACCTTCAGCCGGGTGCAGTCCCTTTTCGGTTTGGTCGAATGCGGCATACTCTTTATTTGCTCTTATGGGAAGCCTAACAAATAGGGAGTACCTGTATATATATAAATATGTAGTTTTTTTAATTGTAGGTACTTAACAGATAAGGTTCTGGTGAATCAAATTGAGATAAGACAGGTCAATATATAAAAGAATTATATATACCAGATTGAAATAATTTTAACGGAAGCTTGAGATGGTTTTATTTAAGAAATACACTTAGGTTAAAGGTAATCTAAGGCTAAAATACTTATTTGTGGGGATTTCATAAGAAAATCAGAAAAAAATTTTCCTAGAAAAGTTATTATAGTCAAAATACATTTTAAAAGTTAATTATTAAATTTAAAAAGAAACCTATAGAGATTGCAAAAAAGGGAACATATATAAAAATACAGAGTAATCGTTAATTTACCATATGGTTTTACTTTTCCTTTTGATTTTCTATAATTCCATCTAAACCTAAACTTAAAAGTGTGAAAGGCATACATTATCCAGATTCTGATTATATATTACAAGGTCAAACCATATTTCTTTATTGTTCCGATTTTAAATCATATCCTTTCGATCGTCATGGGATGTGACAAGCGCAAAAACATAACCTAAAAACAAGAAAAGGGCTACCATGTTTGCCTGTCAAACTTAATGCCCTGGCATAAAGACTGACAGAGACGGACAGACTTCATCGACAACGTGACAGTACACAAAGTGTTGCATATTTACGGAGAGCAAATGACAGGAGCACGCTCTCTCTCTCACTTGCTCTTCTGTTGCCATCTTGCTCTGCGTATGTGCCGCCATAACGGCAAATGATGATGTGTGACTAACGGTGTTTGTGATAATGAAGTGGAGCTTGTGTGATCATTGTCAGCCATCTCTCTCGTTGCCATTTCTCTCTCTCTCTCCTCTTTGCTCTGCGTTGAAATATGGGTCAAATTTTAGTGAAAATTGTCTTTCTCGGTCTCTCTCTTCGCCTTGCAGGCCAATAAATTTAAGCGTGCTCTCGTTTTGCACGTAATACAAAACTTTTTAGCTTAAAAAAAATGTAAGAAAACAAAACTGGTGCGTGCCGTCGATTTTCTTCAGCGTCCAGCCTTCGCTTTCCCTCTCTGTTTTGCAACCTCCATTTACAGTTCTCTATTTTATTTTCACCAGTGTCGGGTTCCGCCTGTAAGTGGCATGCAAATTATTGTTCCCGGTTCCGAGAGCTTCTTTACCCGCCTGCACTTGGCACTCTAGTTGCAGCTGATTGAAGGTAAAAGTAAACACAATGCAAGCCGATTTCATGCAGATTACCATTGCAAAAGGAGAATCTCGAACTGGCAAAGGACTTTATAATTTCGTAAATGCCGGTGAAAGTATTTACCTTTATACAGTATTGAGGGAGGCAGGATTGCGTTATCATTCATTGTCGTGATTAAGTTGTTTTGGCCACCTTTTACTTCCATTAATAACTTATACTTTAGTATAAATTCAAAACCTTTAATATTCTTATAAAATATTTTAAACTTACAATTATTTATTGCATTCTCTTAGCCATATTTGAAATTTATATTTAATCACCTGATAAATCAGGATAGTCGACTTTTAGTTTTAAGCAGAAAGGATATGAGGGCTCGAAAATATTTCTCTTGATCCCATGCTCTTTCAATCTGCCTCGCATTTGGGTGTGTCTATGCAATTATAATTTTTGTGAGCCGGGGTCTGCAACCCAAAATGCAGATTGCTGGTCATTTGTTTAGGCAAGTGGTTGCCCACCCACTCCACCGCTATCCACTGCCCCCCACCGCCGGGAAACTCCCGCTCTCCATTTGCCGGATTTGGTGACAAATACAAAGGCCTTGTTGAGGGCAAAGCGCTGAGCTTACGCCTTGTGGGCAATCTGGACAGGGTGGACAGGGAGGACAGGGTGAAACGTGGAGGCTGGTGGGACTGGAGGTGGTTTTGTGTGTTTGGCTAACTAAGTGTGTGGCGAACAGTGTTGCGGACTGCAAAGAGACTAATCGTAAATCAAGGCGACGACTCGGCGACGCACTTGAGGGGTCCTGGGGCGCTGAGTCCGAGCTCCGCTTCTTCGTGGGACTACTCCTCTGGCTTTTGAGCGGTCCAAAATGCACTGGAGCTGCAGAGCCACACAGTCCTTGATCTGCTCCCTACACATAAACGCATATATATCTATACTTATATATGTATATGCAGATGTACATATGTCTGTGTGTACAGTCAGGGCTTGTCTATGCAAATATTTAAGTCTGTTGTTGTCGTTTGGTTACGAAAATGCGAGCATGACATACAGCTGCCGACAGACAAATGTTTAGCGGGGCGGTGTCATCCCGGTTCTTACTGAAAATATAAAGTAAATTAAATATTAATTTCAGCAAATCCATCGGGGATTTTAAATATAAACTGGCAGTTGGAAGTACCTTACGTCCCAGAAGAATATGTGCTCAATTATGTAAAGTCTGGAAAACGACATGCCTGCTTCTCTTTTTTGCTGTAGTTTGGGTTGCTATTCAGTGCAATATTATTTTATTAATATATGCATTTAAATAAATTATTTCTTTATCCACTGCAACCATATTTATAGTGTGCCCTATAACCTTAATTTATTGTTTGCTCTTACAATTAATCCGCTAAAGTCAGGAAAGCTCTTTTTGAGGCAATTAAAAGTGCTGGCACCTTCATTTTAATATTAAAAACACAGTAATTATAAGTTATTTGCGGCACTCATGAGTAAAAAATTCTAGAAAATTATAGAGCTTATCAATTAGGGAAATTCACAGCCTCAAAAAATAAACGATTTAATTAAAAAAAGCTTAAAACAAGCATAGAATAAAGAACAAAATCCTGCAATTACAAGAAGTTTGTTTGAAAAACAAATCTCCGCCTTGCTGAACAGGGAAACATGCGCGTTGATGCGGGACACTGTTGCTTCTCTCTGAAGGCAGAGTCGGAAACCGGTGCTGAAGGGCGCCAGCGACATCTTCATTAAAATCTAATTAGCGCATTTTTTGACCAGACCCGAGAAGCCAGACCGTGGCACTGAGGTGCTCAGAGTTCTTAGCGCATAATCACTTAGACAGAGAAAGCCAGGACGAAAGTCAATATACCCAGCAGTCTGCACTGACTGCACTGAGAAAAGTTGCACCAGAAATACATTTTTTGTACTTATAAAATATAACATATTTATTAATGGTTAAGCTTGTCCTGGAATAAATTATACGCACATTTTAAACTAAAGCTTCGAGTTAATAATTGTGGCTTGTGGAAGCTATAATTCTAAATGATTTTCGCTCAGTGTGCGGCTTCAGGTAGCCGATGCTGCTGTTGCATCTGCTCCTGCATGCGTAAGCTGCTTAACTTGTGCTGGAATTCAACAGGAGCAGAAGCCAAAGCTCAGGAATGCTCCTTATTCGCTCGCCGCCTCTGCCCCGCATCTACTCCTCGGGTGTCCTTGCTCCACTTAAAGTTTTGCACTGCAGCTGCATACGCACCCGACTGGGGGAGGCGGTTTGGGGCGGCTGGGGGCCGCTTGAGGGCTCCGCCTTGCGCAGCATTTTCGAATTCCAGAGTCAACCGCAAAATGAAAAACTTTCTATGGCTGCTGCTGCTCCTGCCACTGCTGCTGCTGCTCTCGCTCTTCGAGTGCTACCCATATTGTATACATATTGTATATAGTTTTTGTACCGCCAAGCCCCCCGGAACGCCCGCCTCCTCCTCCTCGGCAGGACTCTTTCATACACACACGCGTGCGTCCTTCAGGCGTGCATTGCATTTCGATGCTGCTCTCGTGGAAATTGCTTTATAAAATGTTGCCATCGCATAAAAGTTGGGTGAGGTTTTTGTGGGCGTGGCCGCTGCAGCCCCAGCTGCTATGCCACCTAGTCATGGCTAACATCTTGCGCGTCTCCTCAGATATACATACATATAGAACACAGCGTTTTTCTCCATTGATCCTTTTTGCGGCGCTGCGGCTTGTTGCTTGACATCCTTTTAATTTGCAATGCCTCTTCGTTCCACGTCCAGCGCCTTTTCGATTTTTATTACGCTCCACCACACTCTCTTTTTCTCTCTGTTCTTTTTTTTAAACTATTGGCTTTCATTTGGCAATAGTTTGCTAATGGATTTCCAGATGCTATAAATCATTTTTGGAAGGCAAACTTTGGCGGAACGAGCGCCTGGGAGGGGGGGAAGAGGTGCCTGGAAATTGGCTCAATTTAAAAGTTGTGAAAGCGTTAAATGTTTTATTGCTCCAACTGCTTCGCTCGTTCCAATAAAGCATTCTTTTAAAGTATTTTCCATTCAAAAGATAAGGGGGAAGGCCTAAGCAATTGTTAAGTCTGATAGTAGCCTTAAATATAAATATAAAGTTGAGCTGTATTTTTTATATAATAATACCAGAGTCTCTAAGAATTAATTCGTACTAAAACAAAGATATATTGAGTAATAAAAGATAACTAAACTATACAATTATTCCAGTTACATATTTTGCTTACAAATTTAAGTTTTTTTTAATTTGATTAAACTCCCAAACGAAAGCTTTATTTAAAAGTAATGATTTCTAGCTTAAGCTAGATGACTTTTCCTAGTCAATGTCGATCTCCCAGATCCCCTTTGGCTAATAGCTGTCTAATGGCGGCGTCTTAACCCTCAAATGCCGATGTCGGGTGAATGTCTGTGAGTCAAGTGCAGCAGACATAACTTGGGCGTTCGAAATCCTCGTGTAGAATTTATAATGCTCAATGGCATTACAAGCAGGACAGAGATGGGCAGGGGGACGGCGTGGAGCTCCCTTGTGCCAGTAATACTTTCTTTTTTTTTTGTAGCCTGTGTGGGTGACATTTTCTTTAGCCAACTAATGAATGCCTCAAAGAGTTTTCCCTTGCAGTTTTAGTTCTGCGGTCGCACACACCAGCACACAAATGGTACATGGTTAGGTTTTGGCTCCAGCCACAAATATTTGCAGCGTGTGTGTGTGTGGGTGTGTCTGCAGACACGTACGTGCACTGTAAAAAATATAGAGTATTCGTGTTATTAAAAAGAAGAAAGTTTTTAACTTTATAAATGTTAACAGTGAGCAGTCGGTATTAGTATTGGGGTATTACAATTCTGCATCTTCTTTTATGTCTGGTTAATAGAAATATGAGCGAAATTTGAAATTTTAATTTCAAAATTGTAATCTTTAAATTTTAATCTTTAAAATTTAATCCTTAAAATTCCTTAAATAGAACTCACGTAAAAAATGAAACTATTTAGTAGTTAAATATTATATCAGTGGCATTCAATATAAACAATAATATTTAATACATAATATTTAACAAACTAATTAATATATAATTTAATTTTTAAAATTTTACAAAACTATCTTTTCATGTCCTTTTTTTGTCAGTGGAAGTATGTATTCGCTGCAGAGCTTATTCTTCTATGCCCAAGCAGTTTCCCGACTGCTGCTGCTGCTGCTGGCACTGAATCAGTTAAGAAAAGTTTTCTAATTAATTCGCTGGAGACATGTACAGGGATGCACACCCACACAGGCACTCCTCCTTCGCTTTCGCTCACTATCTCTCTCCATTGCCCTTTCTCGCCAGGATGCAACGAGACGCGAATGGGCAAAAATATAATTTAAGTGACAGTTTGTTTGAAAAGTGACAATTGGAAATGGCCACGCCTACCCACGTATAACTCCATTTCTAAATTGCTAATTTTCGGCACTTAAATGCATGGAAAAGTCATAAAATGCATTTGCTTCCGGGCGACATTCTATTGCCGCTTTTCCGCTCCTCCGTTCGGCCGCCAGTGCTACTTTTTCGATTATGATTATGGGAATTCATCAGGGAAAAGAGAAAAGAAAACTCATCAGAATTTCCCATTAAACCAAATGACAACACGTTCAATGGAAAAATCATTATAATGGCGCAAGGCATCTGCTCGTATGTGGAAAATCAGAGCAGGCATCCCGAAGCCATTAACTTGGCCACTAAATGCGTGTGTCTTCGCTCCAATCTCAAACTAGAATGTGTGTGAGTGTGTGCTATATATGTATGTATGTCCCTAAGGATAAGTGCAATGGAATGTAAAATTTAATTCGACTTATTTGTCGCAATCGCTCTAATTTATATATGCTAGCATTTCTTTATGCCTACTCACTCTTGAAACAAAATATAAACAGCTAAAAAACAGCTCTGATAATTGAATTATTTTGAGGTATAACAAAGTCTCTTTATCTAAGCTAATATATTTATTTTCTTGGAATTAATCAAATTATCTGCAGACAGTCATTTGCCACGTTTTCACTTAGACATATTTTGATAAATTTCATAAATAATTTCTTTATTACTTCGACTTTTCTATCCAGTGTCCTGGCTCAATGCCACTCTGTTTGTCACAAGTCTTTACACACTTTAATAGCAGCCACAAACCGCGGACTCAGCCAATGAATGCCTTATTAAATTAATAAGATACATTAAAATACATTTAATATCAATTTGAGAGTCGCCTGTAGCCATGCGAACTGCCTCCTGCTCCTGCTCGTTCTCCTGCCATTGCCAAACCGAGAACCATTGCAGGAGTACATCAGAGTTTTATGTTGGGCAATGAGAAAGCGGAAAAGTTTTACGACCCTTTAACCCTTTTTGTGTACTGGAACCGGCGCCCATCGGTTTTATAGTTTATAGCTGTAAAATGTACTGAGAATTGTGTATCTGATGGCTCTGGTTTTTCATTTGCAGCGCTTCAAGGACAACGACATCGAAGTGAAACGCAAGGACGGCATTATCCTGCTGCGTGAATTGGCCGCCGAGGTGAAGAACTTTATGGATTTCAAGCGCAATGCTGTCATGGTAAGTGACTACCCGCGCCCAGCTTCAAACTTACACATCCACAATCTACCCATATTACACTGGGAAAAAATGGGGTTGAATTTGATTTAAAATTGACTGGCATTGAAGAGTTTTTAAGTCGAGAAAGAGAAACAAATTATTCAAATAACCAATGGCATTGCTTAAGTGTTCTGCTAAGGTATCAGGGAAAAATCAAGTATACGTCCAGTTCAACAGTTTTTTTTTTTTCTAAATGTACGAGAGCAGCATCTCCAGAGCTGCCCGATCCCCCGAGCTATCTACAATTGACAAGTGGCTCAATCGCTCAAAGCTCACGGGGAAAGCGGCGGTGGAAAACTCTCAAATTCGAGGACGGCACTAAAAACACAACAAAACAATAACAAGCGGACAGGAGACCGTCTCCAGTGGGAAACTGGCGTAAAGTGGAAAACAATAAATTGCCGGGGGGCCCAGTGGCTAGCGGAAAGGGAATAGGGACAGGGACTGGTGGGGGCGCAGGTCGGCGACAAATTGAAATTAAAGTGCGCCCCGCCACAAGCACAAGTTTTTGATGGCGCCCGCAGCTGCTGCGAGTGCGTGCCCGCCGATGTCAAGGGCCTAAAAGCTCAGGTCCTGGCCCAGTCCCGCCCCCTTCTGCGGTCCTTGCGGTCTGTCTCTCTCTCTCTCTCACTCTCTGCGTCTCCCTGTGGCTCTCCAGTGCGGCCCGCGAATCAATGGAGTTCTCCCGCTGTCTGGATAATTGGCTGGGTTCCGCCAGAGGCTAATGATGCGCAGTGTATTATCGAAAGGGCAAAAAATAGGCTGGGTTAGGGGGATTGTTCCCATTTTTAGCCATTAGCGTACTAATAAGCTATAATCGTATTAATTTCAAGGCAATTAAAGAATTCTGTCTGTACATAAAAGAAATATATTTATAATCTCGGGGCTTATCTCAATTCTTGGAACTTTGGTGTATTTTTTTCCTTTTGCTTATTTGCCGTCAACAGCACTTGCAGTCGCCAATCTTCAATTTTAAATATAATTTTACTGAGGACAATGTAGGCAATATTTTCAAAGCAAGTTTGCAAGTTTTCCGTCTGATTTTCAAAATTTAAGCTAGGGGTTAACTAGAAGTTCCCAAAATTCCCAAAAACCACTTTGTATATTGAAAGTAAAGGAAAATTATCTTTTATTTCATTAAGCATACGCTTATTACAATGCAAATATAATGGCTTATTTACTCCTTGTTACTGCCATGGGTATAGGTTTGGGGGTGACCCTTACTGTCAAAGGAACTTTAAAGATTTCATCCGCGTCAATTTTATCGGAACTGCTTGTAGTTCGTCTAGTTGTAGTTGTTCTACGCGTAGTTGGTCTACGTGTGTTTGTTCTACGTCTGGTTGTTGTTTCATACTCCTCATCACCATCTTCGAACCGCAAGTAACTTCCATCGACATCCGCCGGGTCAACTTCATCGGGACTTCTTGTAGTTCCTCTAGGTGTAGTTGTTTTACGTGTGGTTGTAGGTACGTAAACCTCATCGCCATCTTCATTATCTTCTCCAAATTCTTCTGCTATTTGCTCGTCAATCCAACTGCGAAACTTTGCCACATCGGTATACACGCCCGGCGTGTTCGCCTGTCCGCAGCCAACGCCCCAGTTCACGATGCCAGCCTGCTCAAAGCGATCGGGATCGTCCTCGAGCTGACAGGCGAGCGGGGAGCCACCGTCACCGAAGCATGCGTCCTTGCCCTCCTCGCCGCCAGCGCACATCCAGCTTTCATGGAGTCTAAAGGCAGTGCCTTTATGGCTTTTCATCTGCACCTCGCAAGTCCGGGAGCTCACAACTGGTAGATCCACCTTCTTCAAAATGTTCATTAAGCTGCTTTGCTCAACGGGATCCTTACCCCAGCCGCTGACGATGCACCGTTTTCTGTTGAAGTTTTGGTTGCTTGACGGCAGGCAAATGGGGCGGATGTGGCGTGATGGCGCAAAAGGCTTTTTAAGGAACAACAGGGCAATATTGTTGACTCCAGTTCGCCTATTGAACGAGGGATAACGCACGATCTTGCGGACTCCTACTTCCACATAGGGGAGCACCTCAGTTTTGGTGTTGAAGTCCCATTCGCCTGCCCGCACAATGATTTCGTCGCTGCGATAGTCTTTGGTAATGTGGTGAGCGGTGAGCACCACATTTAAGGCGATCAAGGAGCCACCGCCCAAGTAGGTATTAGAATTGTCCATAATGGCCATCATCCAAGGCAGCTCGTTCTCCTGGGCAAAGCCATCAGCCGACCGTAGGGTAAAGCTTATGCCCTTTTTGTTTACTAGGCCGCAGTCTGTTAGCTCGGGTTCTTCAGATGGCTCCATCCATGGCGAATTCTGTTTGTTTTCCGGCACCTACAATTGCATGTTAGTAGTCTCAGAATACATTTTAGGATACATTTTTTATAGATTTATTTGTATATTCTTAATAAATGAAATGGCCAATTCATATATTGGACAATTCTACCGTCTTAGCTACTTACTATTTTGTTAGCTGGGCAGCACGTTTCCGTTGAAGCGCATCCCTGGTTGCTAGACTGCATAAGTCGGAGATCTACTTCGTATCCGTCGTCAAAATCGTTAAAGCCCACGTCGCACCGGTGATGATTAACACACTGGTTCCTCCGATTACGGCCGCAAAACTTAGCCTGGACACAGGAAAGCGCCAGGAACAGGAGCGGAACTATTGCCGTCAGTCGGGCCATACTTCTCGCTGTTAGTAATCCAACTGAAGTCTGTACAGAATTCCACCGTCATATATAGGACAGATTGATCTCTTTTCTGGGGGCAAGATGCGATAAGACAAGTATTTTTATTCTGTTGTCTGCCGATTTCCGTGGAATCATTAACATGTATGCAGTATGTTTATGTGCAAAATCGTTCCGTTAAAGGAAATACCTAGTAAAGTTAATTTTGTTTGCTATAAATTTCAATTTCTCAGAATAAAATAATGAAGCCACTTATCAGTTCGATTGCCAAAGCAGCTCTCTTCCTTTTCCCACCTTCTCACCTAATATGGTTTTATATTTTCTCTATTATCTCTGACTTTTATGAGGTTTCAATGATTATACAAAAACCCAATACCCCAAATTCGACATCTCTTTGCTGATCTCTTTGCTGACCTTTCCCAGAATTTCAATTTATGTTCAGCTAAAATACATGTGAATATTTTTATTTTATTTCTTTAAATTTAAAAACATTTCAGCTGGTGACTATTTAAGAACAAAAAAATTCAATTTAAAAAGTCAACTTGATACAGTTTTGATTAATTTAATTATAAGTAAATCCGGAATCTCCCTCATCGCACCTTTGGGAAGGTTTGTGACCTATGGGGAAAGGCCAATACTTGGGTTCTACGATTTTTAACATTTTCTGACTGTTGTCTGTCTTAAAATACGGACTTAATTAGCCGTAGAACTTGGCTGTCCAAAATACACTTTTTAAAATGGATTTACTAAGTCAAGAGCTCATCCCACTGTGCTTGTCTATAAATGCCAATAGCTCTTTGAAGCACTGAAACGATTTACTGTATTTCAAGCGAAGCATTTTGATTGATTGTTTGGGAAAAGTGTCTCCTTAGACTGCCTTCCTGCCCTCCGTTCTGCCGCTGCTCCTCCTCCTACTCCTCCTCCAGCGTCATTCGTCTTCGATGTCAGGCCATTCATCTGCTAGAAAGTTTTCCTCTGGGCCCCTAATGGCAAATTGTTTTATATGCCCTACTGCATCAACTCCTCGCATCCATTTAATTTAATTATGAAATTATTTACAACTCCCCACACGTACGGTGTACAGTCATCGGTGGTAAGCTCGGCTTAACAATTAAATGTTATAATCATCGCAGGGGCGCCGACTTTCTGTGTATCCCGACGGCCCGACGGACCGACGTCCAAGTGCGTGGGTATACATAAATAATTTTTTATGATTTCCGGAAAATATCGATTAAATTTGTTTTGTGTGCGCATAAATATATACGAACGTATGTATATGTATATTTTTTTGGAGTTGGCCTCTTTGGTTTCTTGCGGACACGCACACATCAGCCTACGCATCGTTTCAGATTACGCAGATGCTGTCGCCTCGCCACTCCCCCCAATGGCTTCCGCTGGCCGGAAGTTCGGGTCCTAACGCAAAACGCATAGGAAGCACCATTAATTAAAAATCAACCTACATGGACACCAACCACAGACGTGGCAACATCAAAAACAGTCCGAAAGCAACGCGAAATGCGCCACAAGCGAAGGGAGTCGAAATCTTGGTACCTGTTATGTGAGCTAAGGGCAGGATTTTTTGATTAACGCAAATTTTAAAGGTAGCGAGTCAAAGTTTATTTGTTTGCTTATTCAAAACCAAAATGGAATTCTGATATCAAACTGAGAGGAGCCCAGGGACCTTTCTGGAATCGGATTAAATCAATTCTAGTAACGATTTAAGCAGATATACTTTTTTGCGAATTATGTTCGCATATGGTAGTAAACATATATTATGAAACACTAAGGTTTGTACTCTCAATATTTCTCTCACAAAGAATTTAAAAATGTAAAAAAAAAAATTTTTCCAGTAAGTTTCAATTACGGTGACAATTTTCATTAGATACGGGGCGATGCCCAGTTTGTAATTGTTATATGAAAGATACAGGTTTTATGGGGCGCTTAGAGTTAAGCCGCCTGACCAGCTCTGGTCGGCAGAGGCGTCACCGGAAGGGGTCTTGTCTGTGTGCTGCTCGAGGCTACCGTTCTTCTGTGGGCGATACGGAGAATACCTCACTTGAAAACACAAAGTCCAGTCGTCATTCAATTGGCTTTGGAAATTCCTCCGGCGAGCAACGAGTTTTGCACGGGGAGAGCTGTGCGATTCCAGCACTTGTTGACCTGTTCTCCGCCTGGTAATTGCGGCACTCACTCTAGTAGCTGCGCAGTACGCTCGCGGCTCTCGAGTGCGGCCCTGGATTGTGGGAATCTCCCGACTCGATTACGCCGGCATATAATCTCGGCCAGCAGTCACCCCAAGCGGGCAGTTTCACTCCGCTGATTGCAACGAACGGCTCGCTTGGAAATGGATTCGCACACCTTCGTTCTACTGCTGCTCATTGGGTGCCTCTGCCTGATGGCTGGATCCTGGGTGACAGCTGCTCCCGCCTGCAGCGGTGGCTTCTATTCGAGGAACGGCAACCTGGTCATCGATATAAATAACTTAGAATCTCACCTGAACTGTGTTCAGAATCAGCATCAGAGGCGGGGATAGCACTCGCCCATTGAACTAAATAGGTGTCATAATTAAGGGCACTGTGAATAAAATACTTTAAACAAACCCAATATTGCACTAATCCTAATTTGTGACGCCAAAATATTTGTTAATAAACCGCTGCACATGCAGGCAAAGTGGTCAACGCACATTTCATTGATCCACGGGTATGGTACAAACAACATTGCGTATACGTTATATTTATAGCTCGCGCATGTTAGCAACTAAACTCGTTTCCCACTCAATCGATCTGTTGTGTATCTAAACAAAAATTTATATTTTTGCTTATCTGCGCCATAATTATAATTAGTTCATCGACTTGAAATCAATAGCAACAAAAGTGAAACACGTGCTAATACAATACTATAAAATATAAAAAGTAAGGCAAGGAAATAAGGTGATCTATAGAATGTTTCAATATTATATTACATTTTCTAGGAAAATTGACTTTTTTATGGTAATAAAATTGTAATAAAAAATATATTTCTGCGTTATCACCTAATGAATAATCTGTTTTTGTAAAGTTATTTGTGAACTCGACTGTTTGACCCTAATTATCATTAAAGAGCTGCGGGCGCTGTATAGGTCTATGTGCATTATTGATTTATTTATAAGGAATTGAAAATTCTTAATTCTTGATAAGAAATTTGCTATCAAGGTAATTTCCCAAATCTATCCAGTATGCAGGTAAAATATTGATACTTCATTCAATTAGCTAGCCGTGGCTTTATAATACCAAACTTAAAATTACTTTCTTTGAGTAATTTCAAGCTTACCGGAGTTAATCGAACTGCATCTGGAGGGGAAGGGCAGGAACTATGAGCTCCGGCACTTGCCGCCCGTCTGCCGTCGACAATTTGCGTTCATGTCGAACATGGAAAATAATGAAAACCAACTCGTGCGCGACCAGGCGAGCACCTGCTAGCCCCCCCTCACACCGCCTGCTCCGCCACAAGCACTGCCCTGGTGGCATCGCCCCCACTCACGCCCCGTTCCTCGCATCATTCGCTCGGGCACCTGCAGTTGCCTTTTGTTTGGTGCGGCATTAAAATGCTAATTGCCTGTAAACATAAAGGCAACTGCAGATGCCACACACACACACACACACACACACACAAGGATACAGATGAATACACACTCAGTCACGGCCACATGCAGGCTCGCATGCATCTCATTTTCCACTTTGTTCGGTGGCGTATGCGTAATAATTTGTATTCCTCCCCCTTGTGGCAGAGGGGCTGCAACGCTGAGTGCTCGCAACGTGTGGCAATCGCCGCTGCTAATTCGATTTCTATCAACGCCTGTCAATGCCGCTTTAACTGAACTGTTGCCAGTGCAGTGGCAACTTGCCACCTACGCCGCCTCTCTGCCCACTAATCGCTGTGTCCTGACTCTCTCGTGTCCTGTCGCTGACAGCATTTATTTGCATTCGTTTCCCAGTTAAAATTGACTTTAAAATTGCATTTAATGGCGGAAAAAAGGGCCACTGCCACGCCCCTTCTGCCCTAGCAGCCATACATTTTCCGCAGTGTCTCTGCCCGGCTCGTATTCCTTTTGCGAGAAGGCACTCCATACCACTCCTTACCCTGCCTTCCTGTTCACTGTTGACTTCTTTGCTATAATGCCACTTGCACTTTGACGTTGACATTGTGCAAGCGAGATGGCAGAAGCAGTTAGAGCGAGACGGGAAAATGGATGGCCAAGAAGATGGCTGTGTGTGTGTGTGTGTGAGTGTGCATATCGAGTGTATTGGAAAGCTGTTCGGGTGTTTTAAATAGAAACATGCAACAACGAGGCAAGTAAATGTCTTCACACTAAAAGCATTTGCCTTCCACTAAAAAGGGCCAAGAAAGGAAGGCCAATCTTCAGAGCCTTCGCAGCATAAACATTTCGTGACAGTTGCTACTTTAACATTGTAATTGCACTTGTAAAAGAGAAGTTGCCAGTCCATATTTATAAAATATATCACTATGATCTCTGGAATTGTTCCCTGATGATAAAAAATATAATGGTGCCCCCTCTAAGTAGCTGAACAATTAAATAACATTTTATTGCTAACTAATTAGGTAATAAAATACTTTTATTTGAAAATAACTTATTGTTATGACTTGCTGATTATGATAAATAAATTTAAAAAAAATCTCAATCCGTTTTAGACTCAGCTTATAGCAAAACCACTGCAATATTTAATATCTCAAAGGCTTGAAGTATTTTTAAAGTAATTTTTCATTATAAACGACACACTCATCTTTGTGTATGTAACTTAAAGTTATGAGCTTCTTTTACTTGCCTATGGCAAACCGAAACCACACAGCTTAGCAGGATACATACGTGCTCAAGTCATTGCCGCCCCGGAAGAAAAGAAGCAACCACAATGCAAAGTTGCACTTTGGCCCGGGAAAAAAGCGTTTATAATCCCCAAAGAAGACCGCATCAGATGCGACTGTGACTGTAACTGTAACTGTGACTGTGGCGCGGCAGCTCAGTCAGCCAGTCACACTTGTGGCTGAAAATACCCAACAGATTTGGACGGAGAGAGACAGGTGCCGGAGGGGCAGGTGACAGCCACTCGATGTCAGTCTCCCCGGTTGCTTGCACTAATCAGGGGTTGGCACGAGTAGAATTCCTGCATTTAAGACCCACCCCTGGCGAGGCATCGTCAAATATTTAGTTGAATCCATATTAAAACGTAATATAAATTTCTCTTTTGGCTGAAAAACTTATTGCCTCAACATTTGGCACGTCCATTCAGACGGCAAATATATTGAGCGACCAAAAAAATGTGCGCAAAAGGAGGAGGAAGCCAAGGCTAAAGCTGAGCAAAGAAAGGTCTCGGGGCGGACAGAAATCGTAGCTTAAACACACATCTTGCATTATCCAGCGAATGACTGGGAGGGAGTGTGGGGGGAGTGGGGAGTGCAAGGAGTGTAGTCACTCGGCTGGCTCTGGCTTTTCACTTGGCAAATGGTCAACGCGGGTTCGTTTTCCCCAGCATACTTTCAGGCTGTTGCTCCAGCCAACGCCCAACGTGCTGCTGCTGCTGCTGCTTCTGCTTCTGCTGCTGCCTCCTTGCGAACAAATTGCGTGCAAGTAGCTGCATTTTGCTAATTCCGGCAGAGCCCAGACACTGCTCCGCTGACATTCGAGCAGGTCTCCTCAGCCGCAGTCTCAGTCGCAGTCTCGGTCTCGATCTGAAACCCACCTCTCCAGAGTCCCGACCCACTCCTTGCCAGCATTGTCATTGTTGGCTTTTGAATGTTAAGATGTCGACAGCTGCACGGACGAGCGACAGGGAAGCCAGCTGGTGTCAAATGAGAATTGTGTGCGAGAGGGCATTGCTCAGGGTCTGTTCCAAGCCCCGGCCCCCATCCACGCCCAATGTCACCCGGCACCACCCTGCTTGATCCACTCAACCCTTTCTGACTCGAAGCCACCCCATTTTGGCGCCCTTCCTGTGCACTTCTGTGCACTTCTGTGTGGGGCTGCCTCGACCTTTCCATAAGTGCATAATATTGTAAAAAAGAAAATGTGCAACAAATATTTCATAATACACGGCCATGTTTTGTCTGTCGCTCTTTTTATTTCCCATCTCGAGCCGTGTTAGACAAAGCGACTACGAATGTTGGAAATTATTTACATGGGACATAGCTAGACTTGGAAAACAACAAGGGGGTCTACGCGACAGACAGCCAGCCACTCTCATAAAATTATTGATGAATCAATTTGGAATGAGAAACTTTTCAATAAAGTTGGCATTCCTCTGGGAATGTTCAACTTTGAAAATAATTTAAAGTGACTTAACTAGGGAGAAGAAAGTTGCTCTAATATCAAGTTGATCCGTAAACGATTTAAATTCTCTGCCTGGGGGTAAGGTAGATCTAGCTACCATTTTCTTTAAAATTAAATCTTTTTATTATCTTGATTATATAACAGAGAAGTAATAATATGTTATTACTTTAGTTTAATTACTGTAATGGGTAAGAATGTCTTCTGGCAACACTATCCTCTTGCACATCAAATAATAATTCATGCAAAATTATTTTTTAAATTGGATTATGATATTGATTACATTTTCTAAAGACTCTTTAGAGCTTCTACCCTGCACATTCACAAATGATTAAATCTTCTAATCTACTTTTAAATTGAAACTTTACTCTGGTAAAAACTCCTCTCAAACCCCTCATTATCCCTTTCCCACGGACACCTACGGGAGCAGCCAAATTGAATAACTAGTTTGCAGCAACTTTAACTACTTGTACCTGCCCTCGGGCCGTGGCAACAGAGTTTCGGTTGCTGCTGCTAACCAAGGACTCGAAATCCTATTGGAACTTCTCCCGCACAAGGAAGTTCCCACCCACTCCAGGACCGGCTCACTTACCCGGACTCCTGGCGTGCTCCTTTCTCTATTGACTCACTTTTGGCAGTGTTTATTATTTAATGCCTTAACTAGCTTGCCACTCAACACCTTTTCGGCCAAACTTTAAGACTCCTTAACTAATTCGAGCGCTCGAAAAATGTGCAAATAACTTTGGAGAGCAGAGGGATTGGAGTGGGAGTCGTCTCCACCTGGAAATAAGTTTTCAGGGGCTCCCCTCTGCCTCCTCTCGCTCCCATTTGTCTGAGTCGCTGACACATTCCCGTGGCGCCAGCGCCAACGGCAGCCAATTTACATTGAAATCTTCTTCGGGCTTGGACCCCAGAGACTCCAGCATTTTTATTCCGTCTCCCAGCCTGTCTTCCCCACTCCCCATGCCCCATTGTGCCAAAGTAGTTGAACTATTTCAATGCACCCACATGCAGTTCTTGCTCGTTGGCCACTGCAGCATCTTGAGGTGGAAGAGGGGACCGGAGCTGAGGAGTCCCACCCTTTGGTGTCTGTGTCTGTAACTGCAGGTGTTTGTCCTCCTTCGGAGCAAGTATCTGCCCCCTTTGGGTCTAATTTCGCTGCAGCTAAAGTTCTTGTTTGCGTCTTATGAAAATGCATACTGTGGGGACCGCCGGGCTAAACTTGTGAGAATAATTTGTGCGCCAAGTTGCAAAATCCCGCACAGCATCCCAGTGATTTGTTGGATCTTGGGTCTTAAATTGGAAAGCCATTGGTATTGAACAGAAAATATGATGTGGTCTATGGATTTATTACGAAAATAAATTTACATCGAATGTTTAAAACTACAAACCTATATGAAAATTCCAAGAGTAAATGTTAAGCTCATATTAAGCAAGCATCTTTTGTTTTTAAAACATATTTCACAGCTCAAAAAACTAAACATCTTGATTTTGAATTGATATTGTGGACTTAAGCGAACTCTAAACATGCTTCTGGGGGGTGAATAATGTACGTGGTAGCATACTTTTAAGCTGCTCTTCGAGCACTGTGCACAGATACATCTGCACACTTACTACACACACTCACTCACAGTGTACACACTGTACACAACCAAGCCGAACTAAAAGTTGGCCAAAAGAAAGCAAAGCAAACTCCACTGCTTTGTGCAATTTAAGTCTCCGCCAAGAGAATAAATTGCATAAAGCGTGGAAAGTTTTCCAACTTTTCCGACCCACGCCCAATCTTATATCCGCCGGAGAGGAGAAATGGGAAATATTTAAGCAGATTGATGTGCAACAACACTCTCTCCCTCTTACTCTTTTCCAGCGCCTGATGGACTCCGCCGAACAGGCGGCACTCTCGGAGCTGGAGGGCCAGGGACAGGCCGAGTCGCCGGCGAGCGGACAGCAGCACTACGACGCCCGGCGGATCAACGAGTACAATGCCGATGGCAAGCTGGCGGACGGAGCACGTCACATGGACATCCGGTTCATGCGGCGCTTCGAGCGCCTGCCGGTCAATCTCAGTCTAAGCTCGATTCTGGTGCCGCACGGCGTCGACTTGGACGAGGCGGACGTCAAGTCGGCGCTGCAGTGGAGCGCGCACTTGGACCCGCTCTTCCAGAACAACTTAGAGCAAGATCCGGCCCTGTCCTGGCAATACTTCGGCTCTTCCGCGGGCTTCCTGCGCCGCTTTCCGGGCACTGCCTGGCCCCCAGAGGGCTCCAAGGGCAGCAAGCTCATCCACGACTTCCGCACGCACAACTGGTTCGTGCAGGCCGCCTCCTCGCCCAAAGACATTGTGAGTATCTTCTATAGAAAATAATCATAAATAATTCAAGATAAATAAAATGAATCCAACTCGCAGATGATTCTCTTGGACTCCTCTTCGAGCATGTCGGAGAAATCGTTTGACTTGGGCATGGCCACCGCCTTCAACATACTGGACACCCTGGGTGAGGACGACTTCGTGAACCTCATCACCTTCTCGGAGGCGGTGAAGACGCCAGTGCCGTGTTTCAAGGATCGCATGGTTCGAGCCACGCCGGATAATATACAAGAAATCAAGTCGGCCGTTAAGGCCATTAAGCTGCAGGACACGGCCAACTTTACTGCCGGTTTGGAGTACGCCTTTAGCTTGCTGCACAAGGTAAGGAGTACCCGGCAAAACATGACAAAAGGAAAAGTTAACAAAATTTCTATATATTTTTTTTAGTACAACCAATCTGGAGCCGGAAGCCAGTGCAACCAGGCCATCATGCTGATCACGGAGAGCACCTCGGAGTCGCACAAGGACGTGATCAAGCAGTACAACTGGCCGCACATGCCCGTGAGGATCTTTACGTACCTAATTGGCAGCGACTCCGGCAGCCGGAGCAACCTGCACGACATGGCCTGCTCAAACAAGGGCTTCTTTGTCCAGATCAACGACTACGAGGAGGCACGCCGCAAGGTGATCGATTACGCCCTTGTGATGGCCAGGCCCATGATCATGTACCAGGCGGACCACCCGGTCCACTGGAGTCCCGTGTTCGTGGCCGGAAAGTCGGGCGGTTTGGGACGCGACTCGGAGTACCAGCGACGCCTAGTGACGACAGTTTCAACTCCGGTCTTCGATAGACGAAACCATTCGGTGCGCGTCGCCAACCTACTGGGCGTAGTGGGCACCGACGTGCCCATCGAGGAGATCCGCAAGGTGATCCCCCAGCACAAGCTGGGTCCGAATGGCTATTCGTTCATCGTCGATAACAATGGGCGGGCGCTCTACCATCCGGACCTGCGGCCCCTTAGCGATGCCAACCAGTATATCGATCAGCTGAAGCCCAAGTATGCCTCCGTCGACATCACGGAGTTGGAACTGCCGGAGACGGAGATTGGCAACAACAACGAGATTATCGAGATGAACAAGAATCTACTCAATGAGGTGGGTTGATGATGTCCTAGAATACTTGCTTGTGACCTCCGAAATCAACGCTGAAGTTTAAGCTAGAATATATGTTTTAAGTTTCATCTATATTTTAATATAGATTTTATACTATATTAGATCTTATAATAACTTTCCGTAATCCTAGATGCGCGGGGACATGATCAAGCCCAAGGAGGGCGAAACCGAGTTTACCGTGCTGAACCACTACGACGAGTCCAAGCGAGTGTCCACTCGGACGCATCGCTACTTCTACGGTCCCATCGAGGACACTCCCTTTACGCTGGCTATTGTGCTCCCGGAGAAATACGGTAGCCACGAGTTTGTCTCCCAGCAGGAGATCAGGCATTCGCGTAACAATGGTGAGGTTTCCCGCAGAGCTTTAATCTCCTGTAAATAATTAGTATTTTTCCTTTTCAGTTACCGAATACTTCAAGGGAGACAACTGGCGCGTACATCCGGATTGGGTGTACTGCGAGTACAATAGCGTAAGCGATCTGGAGAAGGAGAGGGAGAGCTCTGGCGAGTACTCCTCGCGGGATCAGGAGCCTAGCTTTGGGTCACCGGAGGAGCAGGTATTGCACTTTCTGGCTCGCGCCGGACGCCCCGGTTGGAAGTGGATGTCGGTAAGCAGTCGAGTTCTGGAAGAACGGGTCAGTGCACCCATCCAAGCGCAGTGCTAATCCTGGAAATTCCTACTCGCTTCAGGTTCGACCCAAGTCGCCGCAGCCACATCACAATATGCACAGTGGCTCCAACGGCAATGCGCCCGGATCGAGCCACTTTGGGTCGCAGCACCTGAACTCTCAGGGATCTCGCAAGGCTGAGCCCTACTACTGCGATCGAACCCTCATTCAGAGCTTAGTGCGCGACGCCATGGTCACCGATGGTCTCGACAGGAACACGACAGGCACCTCCAGCGGCAAGGAGGACAAACAGTAAGTTAGCCCTGCGATTGCCAATTACGGGCGTTATGAATATTATTTTTTTGCATTTTCTTTTGTTCAAGGCACCATTTAATATGTATTATTTTGTTTATTAACATTTATAGTTTATCACCATATAAGTTGTTGTTGCATTTATTCACTTGCTTCTGGACTTTTCGTTTATAAACTTTACTAAAGCACAAAAACCGTTTTCTCTCCGCACATATTTTCCTCACTCTATTTCTTTGATGGCCAACAATTCTCTCTTCTTTTGCTAATACTTCTCACATGAATAATATGAAAATTCTCCCCCACCGCAAATATTCTTGAATGTTAATTTTCTGACAACTGAATTGCACATTTTTAAAATAAATCATTTCTATAGTCCCATCGCCACATTAATGGCAATACTAAAGAGGTAAATCGATGAGTAATTTGAATGGAGTTGGAGTAGCTTTGAACCATGCCACTGCCTTAGAGGACCAGCCCACGGACTAGGCTTGAAGGAACATCCCGTAGACCTACTTATTACGCTGGCCCTTAATTATTAAAACCAAACCAATTCGTAGAAGTCTAATTTGTATTTTCTCTGTTTTCTTAGGCAAGGCTATCAGAAGTTTGTGGTTGCCACCTCCTTCGTGGCCACGAGGTCGGGTCTTTTGCGCTGGATTGACCACATCAAGCGACCCGAGGACACCCCTGAACCGTGAGATTTCATTTATCCTTTTGCATTTCCATTCATAAAACTAGTTACCCTTACAGACACTTTAGCGAGGACAACGTGAGAGCCATGGACACGTCCTGGTACAAGCGCGCCATAGACCAACACTCGGTGGAACCGGATAGCTTCGTGTACAGCGTGCCCTTTGGCTCGGGCTATGCCATCAAGTCCAATGCCACCCTGGTGACAGCCTCGCATGCCATCTTTGTGGAGCATCGCGGCCACAAGGCACCGGCGGGGGTCGTGGGCCTTCAGTTCCAGCACGATTCCCTGGCCAAGCACTTCATAAACATCACCTCTGCCGTGAGTTGTTTAGCCTTCTCATAAGAATTATTTAAAATAACCAAGCATTTTCTTACAGTGCACTGGAATGACGGGCTGCAAGAGAACCTGTGCCTCGGACAACCTGGACTGCTATGTGCTGGACAACAGCGGCTTTGTGATCATATCCGAGGAGATGGAGCACACTGGCAAGTTCTTTGGCCAGATCGATGGCACCATTATGGACTCCCTGGTGCAGGACCGCATCTACAAACGGGTGACAGTTAACGACTATCAGGGAGTCTGCTCCGATGCAGACAATCCGTACACGGCTGCCGGTGGCATACTAAAACCGAATCGCCTGGGCTCTTGGTTCTTCAGCCACCTGGTGGCCCTGAGTGCCACCTGGCTGTCCCTCATGCCGGCCTCGCTGCGTGCCTGGCCACAGGACGAGTACACCTACGACAACGAGGACGTTGTATTTGTGGACAACAATTACTCGGATGAATACGAGTTTGGAAATGAATACAACATGCCGGTGGATCAGGAAATGGATGAGTTCTTCACCACCGCCGATGTTGTAAGAATAAAATAAAATAAAACATAAAATTAAAATTGTTTTTAATTAATTAATTAATTTAATTTTTACAGGAATATACGACGCCGCCGCCTGTCAGGCAGCATAAACCCCATGCCGGACCCCGATTCACACCGGATCCGCAGAACGCAAGGCGCTGCGATCTGGCCACGGATCTCTACATGCTGCAGCCCGAGCGGCTCAACCAGGGAGGCCAGAACAATCCGCTCAAGGTGGGTGACATTGAGAAATGCATATATTACCTGCTGTAATACATCTCCTCCTTCAGGGCAAGCTGACCAACTGCCATGCTTCCGGCTGCGAACGCCCATTCAGCGTTCAAAAGATCCCGCACAGCAATCTCATCCTGCTTGTGGTGGACACCCTGTGTCCGTGTGGCTCCAAGCAGCTGGATATTGAGCCGCTGGAGGACTCGGGCGTGATCGGTGGGTATTTGGCAAGGAGTTCTCTCTGGAGTGGTGTATTAAATTCCCATATCCTTGTTTTTACAGGAGCCTGCAGTACGAGACGACAAAGCCAGGAGCAGGAGTCCCGGCGACGACCTAGGAAGTGCATAAACTACCATCCGGAGGAGATCGAGATACAGCAGTGCGGCCGTGGCAGCCCCCTGCTGCACATGTCCGGCTCGGTGATCGTGGCCCATCTCCTGATGGTGACCGTTACCTTTGTGCTGGCCAATGCGTGATACGAGCACTAAGTATGCTCTGAGAACTAGGTGTGAGAACTAGGGTTTTTTGTGTTTGTCGAAGGAAGCGGAGGCGGCACTAGAGGATAGAAAAATCACTCTGGATCCGGGAAAATACGCAGTTTAAGTTCGTTGATTTCAAAAAGCCGAAGTAGGAACTATTAGCAGTCCCTCAACCACCACTTTAGTCGAGGGACAAAGGTAATAATCAAATGTTTATTAGACGGATTGCAGCCACGAGCAGCGTTACTCAAATAATAAGTACTAACGAGTTTATATCCATATGTTTGTAGACAATAATTTGCAGGAGATGTTTTAGACAAAACGATAGCTAAAGGTAACTTCCTTATCTGTATGTGCAATAACTTGAATACTTTAAATTAAACGGTTTAGTCACATAGTTCTTATGGTACTTTATAGAGCGAGCTTTGTTTATCCGTTACCAAAGTCACTGATTTAATTGAGACAAGCAAGAAAAACGTAAAATATGAGTGCAAAAAGCCCAATACGAACGAGAAATAGCCATCAGTCGATCAGATTGTGTATATAGCATCAAGAAAGTATTCAAAATGAACAAAATTCCTACCGATAAATAATTCGTTTCTTTCCTCTTTTCTAACGTACAACACGAGTAATAACTAGATTGAGTTACTTTTGAACTCAACTGCGTACGCACAAATATAAAGTATTATATCTATTTTACAACCGAACTAAATCGAATTCACTGAACAAACGGAAGACTTGAATTACCCGACAGCAATGTAAAGAACAAAGTTATAGACAGTTAATATCGTACATACATACGCTGATAGATGCGTATGGTTGACATCCAATTTTGAAGAGAAACCATGAAAAGATGGCAAAGTTGATTGAAAACAAAATATTTTAATTGTTTTGCAGAGAAGAAAAAAAGCAAACGAATTAAAAGATAAACAAAAATAATAATAATTTATTTTGTATACATTTTTATACAAACCTCATGCATATGTATAATACAAAAGAGATGAGGAAAAGAAAAGCAAATCGAATAACTGAGCTACTCCTACATTCTGATTTACCTTTCAAGTTGTCATACAATTTCTGTTCTGTTACGTTTCTA
>JAEIIL010002227.1:0-16992 GCA_018905715.1 Drosophila lini | reverse complement strand
TCATTAATTTAAAAACATTTTTAAAGGTTCTTATTGATACCTTGCTAACGATCTGAATAGTTACATTAAACCCAAAATAAAAATAATGCTTTATAGATATATAAATATTATACCCTTTATAATAATATCTTATAGATGCCACACTTGCAATCTGACAAATCTCAAATCTTTTTCAAGATAATCAATTGTAAATTGCCTTTCTGCACTATTTATTTGATTGTTTATATCCGAATGATTTCTCAAGGAGTGTAAAATGGACAAGGGTATTTCCTAGTTCGGTCCAAAAGTCTAACCATTTTCCATTGCTTTATTGATCAAATATTTGCGACTACGTGTGTGCCGCCGCCGCCGTCGTCGTCGGTCGATGTGTTCCGCCGATGTCTTGGCGATTATAGGGGAGCTTTGTGTGTCAGCCGGTGTTGCTTTTGTTTTTAGTCACTAGCCACTAGCACATGTTTTATACGCCTAACTGTTTCGTTATCAGTGCTAATTAAACTACAGAAGAGAAATCTGTGAACGACGGCGATAAGGCGATAAGGCGCACTCCTCGCTCCGTTCGAGAGCGGCTTCAGATCCGCCGGCGATGTCGATCGATCAGGGACGGCACTCCTCCTAATCCATTATTACGATGATTGTTTGCCATTGTGTTCGGTGTGTGGTCTAATCAATCAGCCAAGCCAAGCCGGCCAGTCGATCTATTTATAGTGTCCCATACCTTTGACGTTAATTGACCGCCAGTCGGAGACGTCCACCTCGTTCCGCCCCCCAGCGCCCACTGACCCTGTCATCAATTATCGCCCAGGTATATTGGCCACTCTTCTGGGTTCTCCCGTGTGCTAAAGGAAGTGGTTACACTAAAAAAAATTCAACATTAAAGCCTTTGTTTGGTTTGATTTACTTGATCTTTGAACATTATTAGGTCCCAATGGGGTTGAGGTTGAAGCTAGAAAGGAGTATCCATCAAGAAACTATTCTTAAAGTCATGATTTAGGAATCATTTTCAAATTTATTGTAGGCATTGTGTAAGTTTTGTTTTTTAATTCTGGATGAGTGGTTCTTTTTCAGTTAAATTTCTAAAGGATTGGTTGTTGCTTAAAATACTTCCTGAAATTATTTTCCAATTAAAAATACATCCCCACTGATAGGTTAAAAATAATGTAAAATTATTTTTACTGGCTTTTCAATAAGACGATAAGACGATAAGAAGAACTTAAGCTGAATACATTTTGACAATTTCTTTATCATATAATTTCCAGGGATTCCAAGAACTTGTATAAAAATAACGTATTTAAGGTAAAGAAATCAATAGGGAAACTTAAATATGATAAAGCCAAAGGATATTAATAAATTGTTAGGGATTTAGTAAAATCTTTTATAACTTTTCAGGGAAGGTTTAGTGGTGGTAGTTACGCCCAGAAACAGAGCAAGAAAAAAGGAAGAGAATTGGCAAAAAAAAAAAGAAAAAAGAGCGACACTTGGCGACGCAAATATTTGTGCAATTGATTAAAACGTTTCCACATCTCCTCCACTCCACAGTCTCCAGTTTCTGTGGCTATATCTGTGGCCGTATCTCCTCGCCTCTGATGTTTGCCTTGGCGACAAAAATTTTCCAATTTGCTTAACTCGTTATGGGGGCCCCGTTAATGAGATATGGTATATCGTATTCTGTAAAGAAGAGCCGCCCCAACCCTCAATAATTTGTTATATTACGGCTTATACATATGTATATCTCTTTTTATACCCTTTTCAGGGTATTATAAATTCAGTTTAAAGCTTGGAAGGCAGTGAAGGAGTCTTTTCCGACCCCATAAATCATATATATTCTTCATCAGCATCAACAAAAGAATTAAACTAACAAGGTAGTGATTTATATCGTTCTTAAAAATTGGCAGAATGTTGGTTTCCTTGAAATTAAATTTAATTAAATTTAGTATGATAGAAAAAACTTGCATAGGAACGCTTTCCAAATTGATTTTAATGCTTTTTTTGGGTTTGGTTTGGTTTATTTTCTTTTTTTTTTTTTTTATTTATTAAGACCATAAAATTAGCATAAAAAATATGGATAAGTATATATTTAAAGTAAATATCTCTGGCTTTCTTGAAGGGTATTATGGTTTTATTTGGCAAGAAGTAATTTCAGCGTGTCTTTCTAGCCATGTTCGGAAGAAACCTTTTTTGGTTACAATTTTATTTTATTTGATAAGTCGATATGTCGTTAAAAATTTTCAAAATTTTTTAAATATTAAAAATTTTTAAAACCAGTATGCCAAATTTATTAACCTTGTAAAAACTATTCATTATTTCATATGTATAAATATTTGATAGATCTTTGTTATATATTTTTGTTTGGATCGATTATTAATGGTCCAATTGCAAACTGCAAGGGTATACAAACTTCGGCGAGCCGAAGCTAGCTTCCTTTTTTGTTTCTGCTTATTTTTCCTGCTGTTTTTTGGGGTTGTAGCTTATCAGTGGAATATACAACAAGAAAAACACACCCACCCATTGGCATACGATTTACGATTCTCGCCGTGTTTCAGGTGGCTTAGTTAATACGCCTCGATTAGTTAGTTACTGCATTGATTTGCGCCATTAGTTGGGGTCGCCCATCCGTTAAATTGCTGGGAGAAAGCCGAGCGATCGGATAATATCATTGGACACCCATAGAGCTCTCATAATACGAGACATTACTCATTCATGTTCAAAGAAAGACTGAAAAAAGACTCTATTTTGATTGTGAGTCACTACCAAAATAGTGTTTTCTTGGTCCATAATCTTTATACTTGATACTTGATTTCACTTGGAATTCATTCATTAAGGGAAGCAGCTATTTATTTATCTTATGGGTGAAGTAAACTGGTACATATTCCGCTTTTTCATATGCATATTCTTTTCTTGAGTTGTGCGATTTTCAAACTTATGAGGAAGTGCCCCTGACAACTCTCACATTTGATCGTTTCAGACGACGCGCTTCAGTGCAGCGAGCTCCGATCGCCGATCGCCGATCAACGGAACGGATACGATACGGTTTGTACTGGACTGAGCTGGGCCCTAGAGTATAGCCATGAAGTTCGCCGAGCACCTGTCGGCGCACATAACGCCCGAGTGGCGTAAACAGTACATCAACTATGAGGTGGGTTTTGCCCTGAAAATAAAACCAAAGAATATATTTCAACCAAATTTATTAACAGGAAATGAAGGCCATGTTGTACTTGGCCGTGGAGGAGGCCCCATCGGTGGAGAGTGTCGAGGATGATGTGCTGAAGCGTCATTTTGCCAACTTTGATGAGAATTTCTTTCACTACTGCGACAAGGAGCTAAAAAAAATCAACACATTCTACTCGGAAAAGCTGGCGGAGGCAACGCGAAAGTTTGCCACCTTAAATGCGGAGCTAAAGACCTCCATAGAGGAGTCGGAGCGCAGTGCCAAAAAGTCCAAGGGCCAGAAACGCCATGCCGCTCTGCCGGATCGCAAGGCCCGCGAGCTGAAGTTGGCCTTCAGCGAATTCTATCTGAGTTTGATTCTCCTGCAGAACTACCAGAATCTGAATCACACGGGCTTCAGGAAAATTCTAAAAAAGCATGACAAGGTAAGGAAGGATTTACAGCCACTGCACAGCTTGAACCTTGACCTTAATAACAATTATTTATTGCTGTTTGTGTCATAAATAATGCAAATAATTTATAGCACCTGGGTTTTTGGTTTAAAAATAGTAAATGTTATCGCCACATTTAAGCCAGAGGGCTTTTTAATTATTTGCTTTCCCGTTAAGCATCATAAAAAGTTGGTGAATCATTCACTTAGTTGGACAAGAGGGGGTTTTCTTTGTCATCTTTTTTATACAGAAGACTTATCAGTTCTTTTTTTTGCTCCTCAGCTCTTACGCGTGGACAGCGGCGCCAAGTGGCGGCAGGAGTATGTGGAGGCTTCGCACTTCTTCACCAACAAAGACATCGACAATATCATCAACGAAACGGAGACCACGGTCACTGGTGAACTGGAGGGCGGCGATCGGCAAAGGGCCATGAAACGCTTGAGAGTACCGCCGCTGGGCGAACAGCAAAGTCCTTGGACCACCTTTAAGGTGGGTCTCTTCTCCGGCAGCTTCATAGTGCTGGGCATTGTGGTCGTACTGTCGGCAATCTTCCACGAGATTAGCGGCGAGAACTTGAAGGTCACTTTCCGTCTGTACCGTGGTCCCCTGCTCATCATCGAGTTCATCTTTCTCATCGGCGTGAATATCTACGGCTGGCGTTCGTCCGGCGTGAACCACGTTCTTATCTTTGAGCTCGATCCGCGGAATCACTTATCGGAGCAGCATCTCATGGAGCTGGCGGCCATCTTTGGCGTTGTGTGGACGCTCAGCATGCTGAGTTTCCTGTATAGCGCCAGCCTGGCCATACCGGCATTCATCAATCCGCTGACGCTTACGTTGATCATGGTGCTCTTCCTGGCCAATCCCTTTCATGTCCTCCATCACGACGCCCGCTTCTGGCTGTGGCGGATCACGGGTCGCTGCCTCTCCGCCCCGTTCTTCCACGTGGGCTTTGCCGATTTCTGGCTGGGCGATCAGCTGAACTCGCTGGCCACCGCCATACTGGACTTTGAGTACCTCATCTGCTTCTACTTTACGAACGGCAACTGGACGGAGGCAAGGGATGCGTCCATCTGCATGGAGAAGGACTTTATCATAAGGCCGATTGTTAATTGCTTGCCCGCCTGGTTTCGATTTGCGCAGTGCCTGCGGCGATATCGCGACTCTAGGGAGGCCTTTCCCCACTTGGTCAACGCCGGCAAATACTCCACCACGTTTCTCGTTGTGATCTTTGCCACCCTCAAGAGTTTTCACAGTCGTAAGTGCTTTGTTTGCATGTAAAATTAGTTCTTCTTGTTAAGGTTTCTTCCTTGCAGCGAACTATGCCAGCACATTTGACAATCCGTACACTTGGCTGTGGATCATCGCCTCGATTGTCTCCTCGTGCTATGCCTACACCTGGGACATCAAAATGGATTGGGGTCTGTTTGATAAGAATGCCGGCGAAAATACGTTCCTGCGCGAGGAAGTCGTCTACTCATCGACGGTAAGTCCTAGATCTTAATACATTTCGGAAATTGGGTTTCATTTCCCGCTCCCTTAAAAAAAAATAAAACTCAATTTTAAAACCGTCCAGACATATAAGTTCACGATGACGATAATAGTTTTTGATTCACTCCGATATGTTGCATAGTTTTTTGAGAATTTAAGTTACGCAAAAAGAAAACATTAGGCTAATCAATTTATCATTGTTTTTAGGGCTTTTATTACTTTGCCATTGTGGAGGATCTGGCGCTTCGCTTCATTTGGGTGCTCTCCTTCTACCTCACCGAGATGAAGATCGTTAGCGGTGACATTATGACCTCCATCACTGGCATTCTGGAGGTGTTCCGGTGAGTGAAATATCAACGAAATTAATAAGAAATTCACAAAAATATAATGTTAATTTCTGCCCCACAGTCGCTTTGTTTGGAACTTTTTCCGCTTGGAGAACGAGCATCTGAACAATTGCGGTAAGTTCCGTGCCGTGCGCGACATCTCGATAGCGCCACTGGACTCCTCCGACCAGGCGCTCATCCTGCGCATGATGGACGAGGGCGATGGCGTAATCAATCGCTACACCAAGACGAACCGGCCCAAGCCCAAGAAGGTCAAGGATCCGGAGAAGAGGAGTCTGTTGCAGCCGCGCGGCTCGCTGCCCGATCTCCGGATCGATATGGATAGTAAAAAGTTGTAGGCGAGAATAGTGCTTCCTAAATGAACGATTTTGCGGTAAATAATTCTATGTGAACCAAGGTTTTTTTTTTCTTGTTTAATTTCTCTATATATTATATATATTAATTTTTTTTTTGTTTAGCTAATTTGTATATTTAGTCACTAAGTACTTAAAGTTGAAGGGAGTGAGAGTGAGAGAGAGAGAGAGACGAAAGTGTCCAGCAATAATTAGTGCCTAAGATTTCGAACTAATGTAGCATTCCATTTATATGCCTCTACCTATGTCTATATCTAAACCCAAAACCATTAACTGCATATAATACCAATATACCCTAACCCTAAGCCACATTCCCACTTTACCAAAACCGCGAAAATTAAAGCCAGAGTTTGGAGCTGAGAGAGAACGGCAGTATTAGTACTTAGAAAAGGCGAACAAACATCCAAAAGCCAGCAACCACATTCCTTTATCTCTATTTAGTTAGAAAATTCAAACTGAGACCGGAAGCCCGAAAACCGAAAGGAATTGTACATATAGACTACATTTGTATATTGTTGTTGTTGTGCCTCCTGTGTGTGATTTGCGTGTGTGTGTGTGTGTGTGCAAGAGAATCCAAAACTGAGCCTTAAGTTGTAAGTTCTAGGCTTGCCTTGAATATTGCAAGAACTCAAAACAGACTTGAAACGTGCAACGTTGTAAATACAAAAAATATACTATATCTCTATATATGATTTAGTTATACGAACTGCTAGATTTTGGAAATTTATTCTACATTGGAAATGTTTTCACAGTAAAGAAACTTGGGTAGTATTATCTAGGCAGACAAAATATGAAAAATTGGCAGAACCAAGAACTGGAATATACTTTTGTAAAGGTTTCTGAAGGTCTAAACTTGCATTTGGACTCATAAAAATTGCTATACGTCAGGTTTTTGAGATATTTTATCTTAAAAGTACAACAACAACGGTCTTGGGGCACTTTAACGATGAATTTTTTCATAAAATAGTGATATCTCAGAGACCAATAATAATTTTTCTAAATTTTTAAGGGCAAGCACAGTTATTTAAGATGCCGTTTGTTTGTTGCTTAGAAAACATTAAACGGATTGAAGTTATAGCAGATCAAAAGTACCAAAAAACGGCATTTTCTGAACTTTTAAGTTCAAATATTATGAAAAATCTGAGACCGGATTTGAGTTCAACTCATCAAAAATTATGGGAAAAGTATAATCCGGTTCTTGCTTTCAAAAATCTGTGGACTTGTGTTACTATTTAAGGACTCATTCTTGTGGCTATATTAATCTGAGATCTTGTCAATTATTTTTGCCATAATATAGCTCGGGTTTTTTGAGCGCCCTAGACTCGCTTTTGATACACAAAAAAAAAAAAAATAATAATAATAATGATAATTATATAAAAAACGTGAGCACAATATGGGAACTACTACTTAACAAAAGGTTGATGTTGTCCAAGTCTTTGCACCTAAAAGCAGGCAACGATTTCCGAGGAATTTTAGACTCACATTCACCGCTCTCCGGATATCTCCTAGTAGATCTTAAGCTATATCCTAGACCAAACACACACACACCCTACACCCGCACACACCCACTGTAATTGTAACGAAAAACGAAATAAAGACGTCTTTGAAGTATGCAGCAATGAAAATCAAAACTATAAATCAACTTTAACAAAATTGTTTCTAAATCTTAAGAGAGATTCTCCAGGACACCCGAGACCAGGGCCGTGCCTCGCATTATCCAAAACTCGGGATCATTGTTGCTCAGCAGCAAAATGGACAGTATAAAGTTGGTGGAATGACCGGTGGTGGAAAGGACACCAGATCTCTGTTGGGTCTTGTAGACCGGCGCCTCGTAACGCACCAGGGGGGCAATCTCCAGGCAGGGCTTGAACCGCACCACCGGCATTCGGGTGTACAGCTCTCCGAAGTTGGCATCGCACAGTCCGCCCTGGCTGAGGTCCCAGCGAGCGGCCTCAATGAAGATTCCATGCACATGGATATTGGCATCCGTGCACTCTGGCAAGGTGCCATACAGCTTCTGGTCCTGCAAAAAAATAATTAAAGATATACAAAGATATTCCTTTTCACTCCACACTCCACACTCCACACTCACATTAATGTCGTTGGTGTGCGCCTCGAAGAAGTCCTGCTGCACCAGGACCTTTTCCACCACATCAAAGTCAATCTTCAGCGAATCAATGGGCAAAGTACGCCGGCGAGCGTATGTCTGCAGGATGCCGGTGAGGAAGGACTGCGGGAAGAAGAAGCCACTGAGCCAATAGGAGCGAGGTGCCCCATTCTCGGCCCAATGCTGGATGAAGTCAATCCGCCGCTGGAAGTCCGCAATGTAGCTGGGCAGCGGCTTGATGGAGAGGAAGCTGCGCTTGGCCCACGACGCGGGCACTATGTTGGAGAGCAGAGCCTTGAAGACATTCTCCAGCTCCTCGGACATCACCACCAGACCCTTGATGGCCTTCGAGAGGTTGGCCAAGCTGTCATGGATGATGCCCAGCGATATATTAAAGCGGTCAATCTCCTGGACCAGCACAATGGTCAGCGATGGCACCTGGCCCTTGCTGTCCAGCTGTAAGAAAAGGATACCCAGTAGTGGAAGTGGATGATCCCGTGATCCTGTCCAGGTTGACCTACCATCGAGAGCGTGTCGTGCAGGGGCTCCCTTTTGATCTTCTGAATCAGAGCCTTTTGAATCCTCGAGATGATCTGCTGGCAAATCTCATTCTCCGCCGCCTGACCCTCGTCCGCCGCCGATCTGGGCTGGCCCAGCAGCAAGGTATTGATAAAGAAGGCCGTCTCCTTGGTCTGAAAGACAATATTGGCATTCTGGTTCATGCCAAAGATCTCCGGATCCTCCAGCACCGGAAAGTCCTGCACGAACAGCGAGTACTCGGACAGCGTTTTCTTGCGAGGATCGCGATAGTAACTATCGCCGCGGCAGTACTTGTACTCCGGCTGGATGATCCTCTGCGAAGAAAAGATCATGAGAATAGTGCGCAGGCAGCGCAGGTCCCAGTAGTCCGTAACCCGGCCGCCCCAGGTGATCTCGCCATTGATGTACAGGATCGCCTCCCATGGTATGTCATCGAGGACTCCCCGATCAATGAAGAAATCGAGGGTCTTCAGGCCACAGTCCCGATCGCTCTCGCTGAACTCGTAGGTTATGTTCCAGCCAAGCGGCCCGAACTTGCGCCGCTCCAAGAGCACCGCATGGAACATGCACAGCCCGAAGACAATGGCCCGCCAGTTGCCATTCTGGATGTGCTGCTCAAAAAAGTCCGGCTTGAGATCCGCCAAGGCACCTAGCACGTTCGCCTTGATCCCCTTGGGCGGCTCATTGGTGATCTTCACCGAGTTCTGCAGGACACTGATCGGAAACGTTTGGATGGGCATGGAGGAGAGGTAAAGCCGGAACTCTGGATGAGCCTTGGTTAAGCCCAGCGTTAGGTTGCGCACGATCGTCTCCAGCGTCTGCATCCACGAGGTGGCCAAGTGGCAGTTCTGCAGGAACACCCAGTGGCCCAAACGCAAACTCTTTTCAATCAGATTCTCCGCCAGCGGACCCTGGCCCTGGCCCAGCGAGATTGAGTAGTACTTGTCGGTGAACTGCATCTGGGTGGTGAACTTCAAGAAGCCCGACATGGGATCGGACCCGGTGGACAGGACAAAGATGAGCGGCGTTACAGCGGAAGTGTCCAGGTAGCTAAAGGGGATACAAATCTAAGGGGAGGCGACTCTTGGATACAATCTCGAAACTTACACGGTGCTCAGCTGGGTGCCGCCCTTGGAGTCGGTAAAGTACCTTCCCACGGTGGCCTGGAGGTAGCAGACCACGTTCAGGAGGAACCTCGGCTTCCGGAACACCGAGATAAACATGAGCTTGTGGAAGATCCGCAGCTGCTTGTCCCACTTGTCCGTCGGCGTTTTGTTGCTTTCGGCAAAGTCAAACACCTCCTTGTTGCCCATCAGCTGCAGGAAGAAGGGCTTGTCCAGCTCGTCGGTGAAGCCTCCAAAGGCCGAGTCGAAGTTGTCCTCCAGATACAGGCAGGTGTCCCACTCCAGCTGGCTGAGCTTAATGCTGGCCGGCTGCTTCTTTTGCCGGATATTCCCCACGGCGCCGCGGGTGAGAAAGTTGAACTCCTCCTCGCTGACACGACCCTCCTGCCGCTCCACGGACAGGGCCAGCAGGAAGCTAAAGATGATCTTGTGGTTCTCGAACAATCCCCGAGAGATATTATCGAAAATGGCCTTCAGCTCGTCGGTCATCATGGTGGCGATGCGCACTTCCACGCTCTGCTGAGGATGCTCCAGCTTCAGGACATTGCAGAAGACCTGGGTGAAGTACTTGAGGCTGTACTGGTACATGGGATCAATCTCGGCCAGGCCGGCCACCACAAAGTACAGGATGGCTCCTCGGGAGGCCAGGATACGATAACGCTCCCGCGAGGCTGTAATAACCTTCTCCGTCTCCTCGGTGTCAATCAGACGGGCGGCAATGATCAGAGATGTTTCCTGAAAGCAAAAGAGATGAGCTGCTGCCACCAGGAAGCACCATCGGGAGGCTACCAACCTTGGCATCATTCAGGGTCTCCACCAGCTCCTCGTCGTCTAGGATATTGCCCTCGGAGTTGAAGAGCAGCTTTAGGACCTTGTCCTCCAGGCCCAAAAGCATCTGCTTGTCCGAGTTGATCTTGACCACCAGGTCATTGCGCTGGGCCTCCATCACGGGCAGCTCGATGGCCACAATGTCGCTAAGGAAAGGGTAAAAATCAAGAGATCAGGAATCAAGGGATCAGGAATTACGGAATGAGGAATCAAGGGATCAGGAATCAAGGAATAAGAAATCAGGAATCATGGGATCAGGAATAAAGGGATCAGGAATCAAAGGAGCAGGAATCAAGGGATAAGGAATCAAGGTATCAGGAATCAAGGGATCAGAAATCAAGGGATCAGGAATCAAGGGATCAAGTATCAAGGGATCAGGAATCAAGTATATATAAATAGAACTCACGCCAGCAGTTGATCCTCGAGACCCATCTCGGTGACCAGAAAGTTGACCAATGTTACATTGATGCACACCTCGGGCAGATAGTGGGGATTGGGCAGCTTGGTGGTCATATAAAGCTTGAAGCCATCATCATAGTCAATCACCTGGTCGCCCAGCTTAAGGTAGGTGCGTCCCTCAAAGCGGTATGTCTCCCGCTGGAGTATGGGTCTCAAACTGGGATCAATGGTCTCGTTGATCTCCTCCAGCAACACCGGATAACCCTGACGCACGCTGTTCTCGAGGACACGCATCATGCTTGAATCGGTCATCTTGATCACCTGCAGATTGTTGTTCCTTTCCATGTTGCGGATCCAGCGATTGGCCTGCTCCTGCGGATCGATCATGAGGGCCCAGCGCAGGGCTCGCGTGGCATAGATGCCATTCTCAATGGATATGTTATCCTTGGGCAGACCATCCACATTCCACTGGCGCATCTCGTAGGGGTCGCCGAGGACCTTGAGCAGATTGAACTCCGGACTGGAGGGGATCTTGAACTCGCTGCACTTGGTCACCCACAAGGCGCACATGTCGCGTCGATATTGATGCGAGAAGGCTCCCAGATAGGCCACGCAGGCGGCGGCCACTAGGACATCGCCTGGGACGCATGCCAAATCGCCGGTTAGCGACTTGACCGTTTCACGCCAGCGCACCTGCTCGTCGGCCAGGGCGGAGGTAAGTCGCCCGGCCCGATCGATCCGGCCATAGGTGAGATCCACATTATCCTGAATCACCTGGAACTCGCGCTGCTTCTCCTCCAAGCTATCGCGCAGCGCCTGGATCTTGGCCTCGACGGCGGCTAGCTCCTTTTGCTTCTGCCTCAGCACTGTCATCACCTCCTTGAGCTCCGCCTCGGCGGCCTCCTTGCGCTTGATCTTCGGCTCCACCACCTTGTACACCTTGGAGAACTTGTCCATGGCTATTACCCACATGCTCACCGACTTGGCCACCTTGGAGACCTTCTCGAATTTCTGAGAAGGGAAAAGGAGCAGGGGAGTAAGCTTTCCAGAGGCTCGATACCATAACAACCACTCACCGCCGGCACAAAATCCTTGTGATCGATGTACTTCTTCACCTTCTTCAGCGTCTCCTCCTTCATGTGCTCCTTGTCGTACTCGAAAAGCCTCTTGATGAAGTTAATGTCCGCCATGATGGCCTTGGCGGAGGCCCAAGTGGGTCTAGAGGCAGGGGAATCAATGGAAGGGATTTTCTTTTGTTTTGTTTGAGAGACTCACTTGGCGCCCAGGAGTATGCACACGGCCTCCATGCAAAACTGTACCAGGGCCGGTGGCGTGGTGAAGGACTTCAGCTCATTGATATCCGCCTTAGTCAGACCCTTAAGGGCATCCTCGGCCTCACGCAGGGCTGGCATGGCTATCTCCAGATCCTTGCTGGCATCCTCGGAAATGGCCTGGGCCACCGCTGCCTTTTCCTTGGCATTGGTCTCATCCTCGAGCACACTCTGCTTTACAGCATCGGCCTGCTTGGTCTCCTTGGTCAGGTTGTCCACCAGGGACTTCATCATGGCCGACTTCTCATCCAACTGGGGCACCATCACCTCCAGTTCCTTTTGCATGACAGCGATCTACGGGGGAGGCACAGATACACAGTACATAATCCAAGTCCCTCTTCCTCCTCAGACTTCTCTGTGTACTCACCACTTCATTGGTCTCCAGCAGCTTGTTCAGGCCATTCGCAATCCGCTTCCTCTTGGCTATGATCTCCTGGTTCTTCAGCTTGAGCAGATTCTGGTAGAGCTTCAGCAGTTCCAGGTAGCTACTGGGCGTGGTATAGTAGTGTCTCTTCATCTCCTTGTAGAATCGCACCGAGGCATCCTCCACAGTCTGCGAAATAAATCCTTTTCGGTTAGCAATTTCTCTCGGGGATTCGGTGTGTCCTCCTACGCAGACTCACCTTGTGTATGAAGACCGTGGTGCTGGCCAGCGAGATGCGATCCTCCATCTTGGGGGCAATCTTCGTCAGCAGCCCCAGGGCCACCGAGTAGAGGGCTTCTGTGGGCCAGCTGGTAAACCAATCGATGGTGGTGCAGTTGACCAGCGAGGGGAACATGCGGCATCGCCGCCGGAAGGCATCGCCCACCGGACTCATAGACATCACCACGTGCAGATTATTACGTACTCGGTTGATGAAGAACTTGTAGATCTCGTCGCGCTGGCACGGCTCATCTTTTCTGGCCTCATTGCAGGGATCTCGGGCATCCAGCAAGACCTTTTCGTACTCATCGCCTTCGAATAGATTGGGCACTTCGCCGGAGTTGAGAATGTTGTTGATGTCCTCGAGGAACTCCTCCTCTACAATCTGGCTGTCGATCATCAGGAATGTCACCGGCTGGTTATCAATCTGTTCGAAGAGGAATAATCAAGAGGTAAAAATTAAGAAGGAAAAACTTTTAAGAAACCTCAAAGAAATATCCAAGAAACCTTCAATAAAATATCCTTAAAGAAACCTTAAGAATTCTTAAAGAGTCCTTAAAGATACCTTAAAGTATCCTCCAAGAAATCCCATAAGATAACCTCCAAGAAATCTCAAATGTCTCTCTAGGAACCTCAAATAACCCCACCACTTCCACCCTTGAAACCCAGAAGACTTACGCCTGCGATGCGGTACAGGACCCGCAGATCCTCGTGGAAGGCATTGAGGTCGTAGTTGCGCCGCATCTCGATCTGCCAGCAGTTGTACTCGTTGACGTGGGACGCCAGCCGGGTGAGCGACTGCTTGCCCATGCCGGCGACGCCGACAAGGAGTCCATTGCCCCGGTCGCTGCGCAGGAGGCGGGCCAGGCGGACAGTGTGCTCCATGGCGTCCTGGAAGAGGATTAGCTTCATGGACTTGGCACCGCCCATCGAGTTGAAGTCCACAATGTAATCGTTGAGCACGCTCTCCAGCTTGTTGTGGTCCTTGATCTCCTCGTAGATTCGCTCCTCCTTCGGCTTGCCAAAGACCATGAAGTCACCGAAGAGGATGGGCGGCTCATCTTCGCGGACCACTTCGCGATTGAAGTGATCCTGGCAGACGGAGTTCATCAGCGACTTGAACAGGTTCTTGTCATCCTGGTTAATCAAACGATCGTGGAAGACGCGGGTGGTCTCGTGGTAGAAGAGTCGCAGGATCTGCTGCTCCTGGTTGTAGTGAAGGTTGCTGGCCTGCAGAATCCCCTGGATGCACTTGGACAGGTCGCGCAGATTGAAGATATAGTGGGAGCGGTCCGGCGTGGGCAGCATCACATTGGCCACCCGCATGTACACGTCCACACAAGCCTTCACCATGTTCTCCGACAGGTTGCGGATGGTGCTGGAGAAGGTCTGCAGGAAGCCGCGCAGGATGCCATTGAAGATCTGGGTGAGGGTCTCCTCGTTGGGCTTGGGCAGCGAGAACAAGGCAAAGTGCCGGACGAAGCGCGGGGTCAGCGGATTGCGACCACCGCCGGGCGGGGCACAGGCGCAGCCCAGCACCACGTCCAGGATCTCCTTCCAGTAGAGTTTCTCCCGGTCGTAAAAGCCCTTAAAGTCCAGAAACTGACGCAGCAGCTCAATGGCCGGCTGGGCGCCATAGGTGTCCAGCTTGGGCATATTCACGTCGTCGATGAACACAATGACCGTCTTGCCCACCGGAGCGCCCAGCTGGGTGCGCTTGCGCTTCTCCAGCGGCCCCTCGATCATCTCCTGGGTGCGCACACTGCTCGTCTGGGCGGAGAAATTAAGGATCACGGGTATGACCTTGCCCTCGGACAGCCGCTTCATGCAGCTGATGGCCAGCACTGTCTTGCCCACACCCGTCTCACCGGTGACCATCACAGGCATGCTCTTGCTGAAGAGCAGATCGGCCACATAACTGGGGGAGGGGTAGAGATAGCATGGAGAGATCTTGATCTCTGCAAGATTGCATCCACTCACCCGTATTTGGTAGTGTCCACCGTGGGCACCAGCATGTCGTAGTAGGATATGTCCCCATTAAAGACAAACTCGGCCATGATCTCGTTCCAGGATTCCCAGTCCATGGTCTCCAGATTGACCCGATAGTTCCACATTGATTGCTTGGGCAGCCTGTCAATATATATATAGGATATATAGGATTTATATATACAATCTGGAGCACCTACATCATATTGGGGTGCTGGCCAATGGCCCTGCTCCACTGCTCCTCGAACGACACCTTCTCCGCATCCTTGAGGTTCGAGGCAATCGCCCAAAGCACTGTCCATGCGAAGATCTTGGTTAGCAGCTCCTTAGCCGGCTCTGCCCCCAGAGCCGACCACTTGATGGCCTCCAGTTGCGACAAGGTAAGCGTGCAGCACAGAGCCACCTTGGAGCCCAGAACCTGATTGATGGTATACACCGCCCGCTTCCGCTCGATCTTCAAAGCCTTGTCAAAGTAGCCAACGAAGAGCTGGTAGAGGAACTCGGCCAGTGGAGCGGGCAGCAGGTGCTCCATGTTTACCTCACGCCAGGTATCGACCAGCGGCAGCCAGCCAAGATCCCCCGGATCCACGTATACCATGCCGCAGCGGGAGACGGTGGCCGGTGAGGCCTGCAGCAGGTCCTGCACCTCGAAGAGCATGTGAATCCAGGCGGTCAGCTTGATGCGCTCCGAGTTGGCCAGGCACAGCATCTTGTTGTCGTCCAGGACAGTGTTTAGATTCTCAATCCAGACGGCGTCCACGGGTCCATCGCACATGATCCACTGGTGGATTTCGTCTGGAAAGCAAGGTCATGAGGTTACCTATGGACTTGGGACTTTGACTTGGCCTTGAACTTACCCTCCACTGTGGTGGCTGTTCGCACCGCCAGTCCCAGCAGGCCATCCTGCCACTCCAGGGTCTTGGGATCCACATAGCCGTACAGCTCGTTCATGGACACCGCCTTGGGGTTCATTGTCTGGATGACCACTGGCCGGAAGTTGGGATCCTGGACCTCGTTCTCAAACAGATGCGACAGGGCAAACTCCAAGGCGTGCAGGACAACGGACTTGCCGCCGCCGGTGGGACCCACCAGCATAACGCCCCAACGGACGCACATCGTCTCGTAGAGCTGCAGGCACTTCCTTAAAGTTGTTGCTACCGGCTGTAGATTTTTGTTTCGCAGTCCCAGATGGAGACTGGCCTCCAGATCTGGGTGCTGCGAGTCCGGCAGCTCGACGCCCGGAAACAGATCACTGAGTATGCCCCGGAACAGGACAGCATCATCGGCCAAGAACTTGGGTATATTCGAGTCCCGCAAGGCGGCAATCAAAGTGATGTCCTCCCGCTGATTGGGCGAGGCACGCTTCAGGGCTCCGGCCATTACCAGGACAGATTTCACGGCTCGCATACCGAAGTCATAGTGGTTCTGCTGGCTCAGCTGCTGGCTGCATAGCTGGTACATCTGCACCATCTTCCGGGCCAGGATCTTGGGATCCTCGAAGCCCTCCGAGTACAGGATGACCTCTGAAATGAGAGCGTAATCTGGAACCATCATTGAGATGGGCCGGAAAAGGGCCTTCAGGTTATCCGGCAGCTCTGTGCGACCGGCATAGCCAGGATTCATGGTGATGAAAACGCAGCAGGAGCGATTGATCTTGATCTCGCGACCCTCGAAAATGAAGCTAAGTCAAAGGATGGGGATCAGGACTATGGAGGAATTATTGTTACCAAAGCTAAAGCTTACCGCTTGACCTTCATCGCCTTGGCCGTTCGAATGGTGATCAGCTGCTGGGCTATCACGGACAGCACCTCGATATCAATGCGGTTGAACTCGTCGAAGCAGCACCAGGCGCCGCACTGAGCCAGGCCCGAGAAGAAGCGACCCATCATCTTGTAGTCGAGGCCATCGGAGCAGTTGAAGACGACACACTGCTTGGCCAGGGCCTTGGCCAGATCCTTGGTGGTCTCTGTCTTGCCAGTGCCGGCGGGGCCAGCCGGTGCTCCGCCCAGGTCCATCTGGAAGGCGCCCATCAGGCAGAGGTAGCAGCGATCCGTTAGGGGAGTCAGCACCAGGACACCACCAGCGCCCAGGTATTCGTAATAGTAGGGAATATTGGCGGCTGCCATGCGGGTGTAGACGGTCTCAGTTTCATCGGCCCAATAAAATCGCAGCATCTTCAGCCAGTTGAAGTCGTTGCTACCAAGGGAATTAAATAATTAATTACGTAAATGAAGTAAATGATTTTAA
>JAEIIL010002226.1:0-30513 GCA_018905715.1 Drosophila lini | reverse complement strand
TGAAACATCGAAGTTGAAAACTATCGATGTACCCACTATCGATAGTTTTGCAGCTCTAGTCTTTTGTTATTAAAGTTGAGTTTAGTGAGACCGCAGCCCGGCCAAATACTAAATTAGTCAAAGGCCTTTGTGGTCACACCAAAGCTCAAAAGTTCACGAGAATCGATAAATAAGAATGCGTTTTTTATCAGACCCAAGTTTCGCACCATTTCGAAGTAATCTCAGCAAAGTCTGGTACTCGTGCACCAGCGTTGCCAGACTTTGCGGTACGAGTGACCAAAAGTACCATTCGTCATTATTTAAATTTTAAAATAAAACTTATTTGTCAATTTGTATCAGTTTTTATATTATGCATAACTGCTTCCATTTAATATTTTATACTTAAAATTGAATTAAATTAAAAATCGGTTTTTTTCTTAGCTTTTTTCCATTGGAATTATGCTTTTTTAAGCTGGCATCACTGGTACCACGGGCTTATTTACCTTTCAGGTGCTCGGCTCAGGTAACTATGGCTTAGTCTCTCAAAAGCGATCGACGGAACTAAACGGTTCAGCGGCGGTCGGTTACTGAACGCGCTCCAGTGTGTGTCTCTGTTTTTCCGCCTGCGCCTGTGTCTGTGTTTGTTTGGTAATGAAATTTCGTTACATTCCTAATGCCCGAAACCTGCTGCTGGCCAAGCCAAGACTGATGGAGCCCCTCAAAAATGCCGAAAATGTGATAAAACAAAGCGCAGAATCGGAATTTCAAAGACGGACCTTGCAAACTGAGCCAAGCTCTGCTCTCCCCTTTTGTGTGTGTATATGTGCTTGGATCTCGTTGGGGCTCGGATCTCTCGCTTCGAGTGTGTGTGTTTTCCTGGCTGCGTGTGTGTGAGTGAGAGTGGGTGAGTGGTTGTGCGAGCGAGCTAGTGTGTGTGTGTATGAAATTGATCATAAATACTTTTGCACAAAGCGCGCCCCTCTGCAGAAGAAAGTTGTTTAGCATAGTTTATGCGTAAAAGTAATAGAGTAGAGGTAAAGGCGATAGGAGACCCAGTGCAAGAGGAACAGAAGAGGGGGAGAGTGAAGCAGAGCGAGGGAGATGGAGAGAGGAAGCCAGAAGTGTGTCAAAAAGGGCCTAGAACGAACTGCAACAACAACAACAACACAATGCTCCAACGAGAGCTGCTCCCAAACGTCGCGTGTGTATAATCAAGGCGAAAATACTCGTAACAAAAACAATAACGAAGCTAGAGGAGATAATTTAGGAAAAACTGGAACGAACGCCGCGCGGCAGACACGAAAAAGTGAAAGATTGCAAGCTGACGTTTGAAGCTGCGACTGCGTCACGGCATAAACACACACACACACATACAACCAACGTCAGCGACTCACACACATACACTCTGCCAGGGCGGCTAGAAGCCACCACCACCTGTCATGGGCGCTGGTTGCACCACCCTTTCCGCCCTCTGCTTCTCTCCCCACACCCATGTGTTTTTGTGTTTGTTTTAGCCAATTATTTTGGACGGCTCATAAATAATTTTCGGTGTTTGTGCTTCTAATTTATCGTCAGCGAAATGGGCGATTTCTAAAAGCACTTCGTTGTTCCCTTCAATTAGCGACTCTGCAATTGGCACAACGCCAAGTACTTGGCTGATCTTGAATTTGCGCAAGCAATTCTCACGCTTTTCGAGCACAGTGAAGTCTCTCTAAAGCGAACTTAGTTCTTCTGGTTGGTTTTTCTACTTTTTCTTTAGTTTTTGTGTCTTTTTATTTTTGTTCGGTTAATATTCCAGTTTTAATTATACAAGAAACAGTATAATATAAGTTTTTCATTAAATTTCTAATAAAACTTAACAAATTAATAGGTTTTTTGTTCAAGAACATTTTTTATGTAAGTCTGATACCAAATTGAAATAACTCTAATAAATTTACATAACTTACATCCGTTTTATATAGACATTTATTTTACATTTTAAATAAATTCAATTTGATTATGTGGACACTAAAAGTTAAATCAAATCAATTTTTATTGTTAAAATGTTATCATTATTTTTATTGTAACTTAAGCCATTTAATTTTCTTGTTCTTTGTAGTTTTTAAAAATAATTCGATATCTTTCGACTAACTTATATACATTATATATGTATATGTAATTGACTGTTAAAATTTTAGAAAAATTATGCATGCATATAAATTCAGTTATATATATTTATTAGTTATAAATGTCACTTAATTTTGATAAAAAGTTGCAATACCAGGCACATGACATCGACTATGATGTTTCCCCCCGTTGTCACATTTTGAATGTTGCTAGCTTGTATTTTTCCCCATATCTCTGTCTGCACTCGTTCAAAGTGACGCAATCATTTGCATTTTATTTTAATTCCTATGATTGTTTCACTGCCTGGCTGAATAACCAGTTGCTGTTTGTCGCGTTGTTTCTGCTTTGCTGTTGTGTTTCTCTGCATCTATCAAAACTTTGTATCTGGCTTTAATGTGATTAGCTGCGGCAATTATGCCAATTCAAGTTCATTATGATGATGATGTGGTTGTTGCTGCAGCTAACTGTTATTATTGGTATTTATTTAATTGTCATTGTTAGCGTTTCGTAAGGCAACAGCACCAATAGTAGCCGCGAAACGAAAGACTTAGGCAACAAACTCGTTCGGCCAAATTGAATCCAAAGCGGCGGCTCGCCCCATGCAAATGCTTCCGACCGACCGCTTATCAAATTATTTAAATGTCCCGATTGTGAACAATTGTCTGTGCAGAGCAACTTTCGTTTTTGCCTTTTGTATATCGTCGTCATGTGTGTGATTGTGTGCTGCTGCTTCTACTTTTGTCATTTGTTATAATTTATTTTCGTGGCATTTCATCCGCATTCAGGTGGAAAAGAAACCAAAAGCCAGCACGGAACAGCGGAGATAATGCGATGCCATTGGCATGTGTGCAAAAAAAAGTATTCTATGCAGCGAGCGAGGCGGCTTCTCGGGTTGCTTCTACCTCTATCTGGCTTCTTAGTCACACCCAAGTGACCATGCTGGCTGCCACAGAGTGTGATGTAAGTCGCATGAGGCGTTTTGTCAAAGCCGCCCCCGGCTAATTTCCCCAGCTTTGCGGAGGGTCTTCCCAGCTGACGTATCCATGTCCATTACAATTATCATTACACGCTAATTATGTCAAATGCGAGGCATAATTGGACCATTCAATCACACCGATTGTGATCGCATCAAGAGATCAAACTGAGCCACTCTTTTTATTTTGTCTTTTTCGTCGCACTCGTGGGCGTTGCCATTCATGGAACGTGAACTGTTGATTGATATTCGGTTTGATGCGGGGGCCGAGAACAAAGCCGGGGGGGATTATTGATCAGTTAGTCACCATCGGCCATCGGAGAGGTGTCGAGTGGTGGTCAGCCCTCGCCCGCCCGATTCACACATCACATCAATTTGTATTGCCTCACATTCGCTCTGCTCGATCAGGAGGAGACCTCAAAAGCGGAACAAAATTTAATTCACAGCCAATCAAAATAATTTGGTGTTACAAAATCGACGAGCGGCCTTCGCCGCATTTGCATTTTCCCATTTCCATTTCGAGGCATTTTCCATTAGTGCTGCAGTGCTGCAGCAGCTGAAGCGGGCAGCATGCAATCCGAAGATCAGCAACCTTCGCTGGGGAAACGGTGCCGCAACTGGCGCTAATCGTAAGGAGGCCTTGCCACCCCCCCAGTCCAAGCCGTGGTCGGCAGTCGGCGGTGTTAGCGTTCATTAAACTTGGAAAGAAAGCAAAACGATGACGATGACTCCGAGTGCGGCGGGTTTTGGCTTGCTTTGTCCGGGCAGGTGAGCCGCATTTGTTTTAATTTTGGTCAAAGCAACTGCCGCCGCAACAGCAGCCACAATGCATTCAATAAAAGTTACATGCACACACTCGCGCAGTCTGATTTTTTCCACTTCAATTTAATTGTTGAAACCAAACAAAAAGAAACATAAAAACCGAAAGGAAACCTGCCAGCAACAATCGCGTCAATTAATCAAATGGAAAATGCAACTTTTGCCGGTGCCAGGCGGCAGGCGGCAGTTGCAAGTTGCACGAGCGAGTTGCAACAAAAGCAACAGCGCAGCAACGTCAAGTTCAATTGTGGCACGTTTCGAGGCAAACTCGAACTCTCCCAGCGAGGTCAATGGCAAGGCGAAACGTCTTTGATTCCCACCAGCCTGGCGACCCTTTTCCGCGCCAATTTCTTGTCCACCGTGTCCAGTTAATTAAAATTCATTAATAATCTGCTCAGAGCCAAAATAAATGAAAGTTTTTTTTTTTTTGGCTCGGCTCGACCCACCACCGCCTGCGCAGTTGGCTTTGGACTTGTGTTTGGGCCTGATTTGGTCTTGGCCGAAAAATCTAATCGCAGCTCGAATAGGAAATGTCCATCCCACTCAGCCAGTAATAGTTTTGGTCATTTTCGTTGGACAGCTTCGGCCAGCAGCGATCGGACGGATGACGAGGATGAGCGGATGATGGCCGAAAGTGTCTGCGTCGCCCAAAGAACCAACAGCTTCACTCGGCAAACTCGACAAACCAGCCTGAAGCACTAGACGCCTTGCCGAATACCCGTAAATTCCGCGCCAAGTGAAATTAGAAGAGGAAAAGAAAAGTGACAAACTCAACAGGTCCCCAAAACCAGTCGGAAGCTGCCACAAGACCAAGAAACATATACACACAGCCAGAGCCACAGCGGCGGCACTATGTATCGGCCAAATTTCTACGAGTCGACTTGCCTGCGGTGCAGCGAGACCGTCTATCAGGTGGATCGTGTGGGGCCGCTCAAGGATTTCACATTCTTCCATTCCGGTTGCTTCAAATGCGTGCACTGCGGCACCAAGCTGACGCTCAAGACGTATTTCAATAATCAGCACAAGCAGGATGACAAAGAGGTAAGTGCCACTGCACGAGAGTTGGCTCCAGTGAGAGTCTACCTCACACAGAGACGGAGACCGAGACGGAGACGGACTGAGACGAAAGACTTAGGCGACAAACGCGCCAGGCTAAATATTTGCACAGCTGCCATATGCAAAATGGAATTCGAACGACTCTACGACACTTTTTTTTTTGTGTGCCTATGCATAATAATAAATAACTTCGTTATTGCACTGTGCCGAGGCGCAAATGTGTGTCAGTGCGGTCTGTCATTCATATGCAATATAGATAGACGTACAGTAATGTATGGACAGTGCGTTTCACAGCTAACATGGCTGCGGTGAGGAAATAGTTAAAGTCTAGCAAATTTATCGGGAAAAACAAATATGTCCTCTAGTCAAATGCAACAAAGTTATGGAGGTAATGGGGATTTTTTTGACCCAATAAAATATAAATAAATTTAATCAGCACCCACAGTCCATCTGTTGTGGAGTTTACGTTTCTTGATTTATTATTATTTAATTTATTATATTAAACGGGATATTTTCGAGCACTTAACTTACTTATCTTAACTTATCTACCTACGAATGCAATATTTAAAGAATAGGTACCATAATAATTAGATATAGAAATATCCACAAATACAGATAATAAAACAGATAATGCAATAGTCTTCTTTTTGTTTACAAATGTTACTACGTATATTTTTAAATAGAACACCGACCAACATATAAATAATAAATCTCTTGAAAGTAATTACGATTTAATACTATATACCTCAAGTTATTTGCACTCACTGTACCCAGGTCCATGTTTGTGCTTGCATGTCTATTACCACCTGCTGTGTGTAGGTGAAGCGGTTAAAGTTGCATTTGCAAGCGACTGACTTTTGGGGTCTGCTCACGCACTCAAAGCGAAACCCAATAAGGCTAATGGGGTATATTGATTTGGTCGTTGGCTCTAAACGTATAGTGATTCAGCTGAAAATTCCTTTATGCTTAAGGAAAACCTTAATTGTAGATGACTATCTAAGACCATTAGGAAAACTCAAAGAAAATCAAAGTAAGAGGCGTGTTAGGTTCAATGGCCTAAATGGGAAGAGTACTTACCGCAAGCCAAACTACAAAATTAATTTCAATTACGAAGCAATAGGAAATGTGTACAATTTTTAGGTAGGTATATTAAAAATCTTCTATTGCTCTTACATTCCAGGTATATTGCAGTTCACATGTACCAAAGAGCGGACCCGGCCATCTCGACCAGACCTCCGTGGGCATTCGTCAGGCCCTGAATGCGCCGCGCACCAACAAATTCGTGAACGAGCAAATCCGAGGCACGCGGAGCGAGATCGATGGTTAGTCAGCATAGATTCCTTGGGTAACTGGGACTTAACAGCTAAGCTTTTCGTGATTTCCTTAGGTGGACCCTTGGGTGGTTCGCGTCAGTCCACACCCAATGGCTACGGCGGCCGGGAGGTGAGCTCGCCGTCGCAGAACGACTCCGACTACAAATACGGGCGCTTTGATGCCAGTGCTCTTCACATTGCCCACGCCCTCAAACAAACGGAGATCCAGAAGGCCTACAATAAGGCACGCGAGAAGCCCATCGATTTCTACCTGGTAAGCTCTGCTCGATTACAAATCAGAATGTCCATATATGTATATATGTACCTGTAATAGCTGTAAGAAGAGGCAAGCCATCCGCTAAGATGCGGAGCCAAGTGGCCGCAAATTAAGAGAATATTTAGTGCAGAACATCTAATGAAATTTTAAGTGGCTAGCGGGGCCAGCTGGTCAAGTGTGTATCTCCCATTCTCTCCAAGCTTCACCGATTGTGCAATGTTCCTGGGCATCCAGCAGTCGAGAGCTTAATTAATGCACTACCGGCTCAGAGTTGTGATTATGTAGGCTAGTATGCCTTTACCTCCCAATCTGTGTGTTTTCATAGTTGTTACTCAAGTGGTTTGACCGATTCCCGGATGGTTCGGTAAACAAAATAAAGCCAAAACGGGTTAGAACAACAGCCAAGATTGTTTAAACAGGAAATTAAGAATATTTTAAGCTTAACTTTTAATATATGCTTAAAGATTTCTTGTTGAGTGAAGGTCACTTGCTTGAAAAAAAAAAAACAGCAGGTGTATTTATTATTTCGATTACTTTAAAAACACTTTTTAGGGGCTAAAAAAATCAAAACTTTGATTAAAATTATACTTCAAACAGTTAAATTCGATACCCAACTGATCTAGTTAGTTGAAATCCGGCAGGCTGATGGGATGATCTCTCGGACAGATTATAATTTATTAGTCGCACTCGAGTGGGGCACAAGTTGCTTGCGTTTATCGGTGCTTGCATCTTTATCCATGACTTGGCACTTGCCACAACTGGAATGGTAATCCCCGCCTGATGCTCGGGTGAAAGCATTATAATCGCATTTTACGTAAAAACGAAATTCAAATCGCACACGTTTTGCCTTTCTTTGACTCACACTCTGGCTGCCTGTTGCCTGCTGCCTGCCATTGCGAATGCCGAAAACCGATTTTTCTTTCACTTTCGAGAATGCCACACGCGACTGACCACCATCAGCCACCGCCACCACCAGCATCAGCATCAGCACCACAAAATTCAAGATCCCAGCAGCAGCACCACCACGGGCAGAGACAGCAGCAAATATTTTTATTGCAACGCTCAATTTAACAAATTTCGAACAGGTGTCTGATGGCACACATGAACCGCCGCACTAACAGACGCCGCCAGACAGCGAACAAGAAAAATATGTGAAAAACTGCATGCATGCGATCATTAAAAATTGTACATGTTTTACAACTGCCACGCACAAGTACTCACTCACACCCCCATATCCTCACCCTCACGCTGGGCTGGGTGAACTATTTTGGCAGCTTAGATTTCCATACACAGCAGAGGCCAAGATAACAGCATTACATATTTGACTATTAAAACTGAACTGAAAACTATATTACATTTTTTAAGCCCCTATACCATAAGGCACAACTTTTAAGTCTCATGTATAAAAAATATGACCAAAAAATAACTGATACATCAGATCCAAAAGAAAATCAGGCCCTACGGCTCGTGTAATTGATTTAAACGAAAATAATTAATATAGGTCTGTTGGCTTTTTTAAGTCAGCTAAAATTTAGTCGAGTCGAAAAAGACTTAACAGAACCCTCTGTTAAGTTCTAGTTTAATAGATTTATTTCCTAAGTTTACATTTAAAAGTATCTTCTTTGCTATTTTTCCGCTCGCCATTGTACTTGTACCACAAGTGCAGCGGCACAGACGCGGCCAAGACAATGCCACCGGCACAGTTACACTCGGCGTCACTTGTTTTTCCGGCTGCGCTGCTGCCGTTTGCTAAATCTAAATTATGCGCGGCACAGTGAAAGTAACGGCGAACGAGGCAGCAACCGCTTTTTCTGTGATTACCGGAGAGTGGAGCGCCCCATTCTGCTTAGCTTGAGTAGCTTAAACTGTCGCTCTCCCTGCACAGAAATAAAAATATATATTATAACATCAAAGATTTAAGAATTTTTTTTGCATAAATACAATTTTAAGATTTTCGAGAGAAATATAGGTAAAGGGAATATATGTAGTAAATAATAATATTTCATAAAGGATAACATCTAGTAAAATATGTTACCTAGTTGGATTTATTTTGTAAATAGCGAGCTTAAGATAGTCTCTTTTTAATAAACTCACCAAAGATCACATATTTAATTAGCTATATAGTTTGGATATATCTTTAGTTTTTTTCTCTTTACTTAACTGCAACGAGTGACGTTGTTTTTGATGTTGCAAGGCTTTCTCATTAAGGTGTATAATTAATGCCTCTTTATCTGTATATAATTTGATAAGAAATAAGCAAGGAAGCCAGCTCCGGCCAGCCAAAGTATGTATACCCTTGCAGGTTCCAATTGGGTCAGGGGCCGAATCTTAAATCTATCATAACTAAGCCCAAAATGCAGTAATGTTAACTGTAAAAGTTTTTATATGCTTGTATTTTCTAAAAACAAAATTTCATAGTAAAATTTAAAATTTTAAGAACTAGTTTTGTAGATTTTTCAGAATCTTATAAATTTAAAAAAATTAAACAGAAATTGTTTCTTTCGGACATGGCTAAATAGATTCGTCTGTTGATGTTGATCACGAATAATATATATGCTTTTTTTCAATGTAGTTGTAATGATGATGTATTTGTAAAACCTTTATTTGTACATATTTTCTTGCTGTGCACTCTCTCTCTCTTTCTTTTTGGCCCACTCTTTCCACCTCTCTTCGGCCGCCCTTATGCAATACACGCGTTTTTAAACGCCATGTAATCGCCGTGTAATTTGGCGCGGCAATTCCATATAAAAACTCTCACGCAGGCGCAGCCCGTAGCCGCAAACGTAAACGCAAAGGCAGACACTTCCTCATAGCTGGCAAGCTCTTTTTGCCAATTTACGATTTATGCCACTGTTTTGGTTTCTGTTTTGGTTACTTTGGCATTTATTTGTATTTTTGGTCTGCGCCCGCTTGCGCAATAATTAATTTCAACATTTTTGGACTTTCGTTTTCGTTTGGCTCTGATTTGATTTCTTGTGTACGAGTGAGCATTTTCCCCCACAACGCTGCTCTTTTCGCCGCTGTGTCACCGTGGGCGTCGCATAACTGTCGGGGTTTCTGGCCCGGCTTTATGGTCATATTTAAAATCCGCTCAAAAGCCGCTCACGCAATGCCCGTCGTCATCGCTTTTGACCATTGTCACTGGGCCTTTGAACCGTTTAGTTTCAGGTGTTTCTATATTTTCTGTTTTTGTTATTGCTTCTGCCGCTGCTCATTACTGTTGCTGCCTTTGTTTCATATTTATTGTTTGAACTTGACATTGAAATTCGGTTTTAATTACGCATTGTTTGTACCCACTGTGATCTGCTGCTGCTGCATGGCGCTAAATGCTTTCCTAGTGTGATACATATTCCCATGCGGAAGTTATAATTTTGCCATTTTTTGCTATGTGGTCAAAAACGAAAGGAAATTAAGTGCAGCTTGCAGATCGGTGATTAAATTTGCCAACATTCAGAATGGGCTAAAGTGACTCAGTAATTACTGGCCATCTGTGCTTGAAAACTTCTATTATGTACATGCTTCTGGGGTCAAAGTAGAATTTACTAAAAGCCCTTTAAAAACAACTATAATTCTGTGGTTTATCAGTTAATAACTTTTTTAAATTAAAATTATAATTGCAATTTTTAACAATTTTAATGATAAAACCCAAACCTTTTTTCTGTCAAACATGGCTATATCGACTCGGCTGTTGAAGCTGATCAATAATATATTTGGCTTAGGGCCAGAAATGACTCCTTCATTGCGTTGCAAATTTTTTACTAAACTTAGAATACCCTGCAAGGATATAAAAAGTTTAAATTATACAAATTTAAATTTAAATGTTGTTCATTAAAATAATTAATTTAATTAATTTAATGAGTAATTGTTATTGTGTTATTGACCGTAAGCTACATTTGTTTTTATTTAAGCTTATTATTTGTTTTAATTAAGTAACTTATCAACCATATTTCTAATTTATTATTTCATTCGATTAAAATCAACATTTTAAATTTTAAGCTACTACACTAAAAGATATATAAAAAATATATGATATATATTTCTATATGGAAAACGGAGTACTGTAATATTTTACCAACCTTAACTTAATGCTTGGCTAAGCTACAGGTTCGCTGGACCACCGGTTATTATCGATTTTGAGAGCCACAATTATCAGTAAAAGCACGCAATGCGTGGTGCAGAAAATCTGTGTGGGTGGAAAAAGGGTGGGGGAGGAGACTCTAAAGAAGATGCAACTGCAGTCGGAGGTGGGGCCTAATGTCAGACATTGAGCCGGGCTGGGGGCAGCTCAAGCGTGGCATTATAATTAGCCAAGTTAACAAGCCAAGCATTGCAAAAACAACAAACAAAACGCTCGCAATGCAATCAACGAAAATGCAGCTTTCTCCAAAGAAACAAAAACACCAACTAACTCTTTCGCTTTTCTCCCATCTTCTAGGCTCGAGAGGAGCAAGCTCACCTCGAGATGAAGCATCGCAAGGAGGAAGACGATCTGTACCGGAAGTTTGCCCGCAAGCGAGAAGAGGAGGACCGCAAGATCCAGAACGAGTTCCAGGACGAGTGGGAGCGCGAGCTGCAGCGGCTCACCCACAAGTTCGAGAAGGAGCTGGCCACATCTCGTCGCAGCCGGGACGAGGCCAATATCCTCACACTGCGCCACGAGCAGCAGAAGGAGGACCTCGAGAAGAACATGACGCTGCGGCGCAGCAAGAAGAAGGAGAGCATCACCCGCAAGATGCTGGAGCACGAGCGGTACGAGACCGCTGCCCTGGTGGATCGCCAGTCCAGCGAGATGCTGGAGCTGATCAGCGCCCGGCGATCGGAGTACATGCAGAGCGAGAGCATCTTCCTGGACGACGAGTTCAGTGAGGGTGCCGTGCCCATCGAATATCCGCTGAATGCCCCGGTTCCAGCTCCGCCGGCAGTCAGCAAATTCCAGATCTACACCGATCCCATTGAGTTCGAGGACGTGGACCGCATTGCCATCTCGGTGGCCCAGGAGGATCAGAAGACGTTCACAGACCTGGTGCGCCAGCTGGTTGGCCGCTGCACCACGGACATCGAGAAGGCTCGCACCATCTTCCGCTGGATCACAGTCAAGAACCTGAATGCCATGCATTTCGACGACGACTTGCGAGGTGACACACCTATGGGCCTGCTGCGAGGCATCAAGTATGGAACGGAGAGTTACCACGTGCTGTTCAAGCGCCTCTGCAGCTATGCCGGCCTGCACTGCGTCGTCATTAAGGGTTATTCCAAGAGTGCCGGCTATCAGCCGGGAGTCAAGTTCCAGGACTCGCGCTTCCGCAACTCCTGGAATGCGGTCTATGTGGCCGGAGCCTGGCGCTTTGTCCAGTGCAACTGGGGCGCCCGCCACCTGGTCAATGCCAAGGAGGCACCCAAGCAGGGTCGCGGCAAGAACGACAGTCTACGGTAAGAGTAATATTATAATTTCCAGAGAGTCGATTGTTTAATCTTTGTATAATTATAGCTACGAGTACGATGACCACTACTTCCTCACGGATCCGCGCGAATTCATTTACGAGTTCTATCCGCTGCAGGAGGAATGGCAACTGCTTAAGCGTCCAATTACCTTGCGCGAGTTTGAGAACCTGCCCTTTGTCCGCTCCCTCTTTTTCCGATATGGTCTGCACTTTGCGGACGAAGGATACGGAGCAGTGGTCTTCACCGATGACACTGGAGCGGCCACGGTGCGCATTGCCATGCCCACGGACATGCAGAGCTGCCTGATCTTCCACTACAATCTCAAGTTCTACGACAGCGATGAGGAGCTCTCCTACGACGGTGTCTCCCTGAAGAGATTCGTGATGCAGTCGGTCATTGGCAACATTGTGGCGTTCCGGGTTCATGCGCCCTGCTCCGGCGCTTTTCTGCTAGACATCTTTGCCAATGCGGTCACGCCGCAGGAGTACCTTACCGGAGAACCCATGAAATTCAAGTCGGTGTGCAAATTTAAGGTGGGTTATGAACTTTCATAGAATATTTTTAAGTGCCTTAAAGTAAAACCAATTTGTGGTAACCTCTTAAGATACATAAAAACTCTTTTCAGACAACAAATCTTATTAAATGTCCAACTTGTAATACCTTTTTATTATTTCCAGATTTGCTGCGAGGAGCTGCAGACAGTTATGGTTCCTCTGCCGGATTGCGCCAGCGGAGAGTGGGGACCGACAAAGGCCACCCGACTGTTCGGGCTCATACCCATCACGCATCAGGTGGGTTTGGTTTGGTGATTGGTTATTTTGTCGGGTTATTTGATACGAGCACTCTGCTCTTTTTGCCTTCGCAGGATCCGCTTATCTTTGCCGGACGCAGCCTGGACCTGCAATTCCGCATGTCCCGTCCGCTGACAGATTTTATGGCCACGCTGCACAAGAATGGCATCGAGGAGAAGAAGCTGGCCAAGTATGTGACTCACAGCACGCTGGACGACATTGTCACGTTTATCATTAAGTGAGTGCACAGGGAAATGGAAAATTTAATGGTCGCTCATTGCAATCAACTCTTCTCTTCCCTGCTCTTTGTGTGTACCAGCTTCCCCGAGGAAGGCCAATATGGTCTCGACATATACACGCGTGAATTGGGCGCCCCCCAGCACCACCATCAGCATCACAATAACAACAACTCCTCATCCTCCTCCGGCGAGAAACATTTGTTGACGCACTGTTGTAAATATTTAATCAACTCGTCGAAGCGGAATTAAGTCGGCTGCTGAGCGGACGCTGGAATGGAAACGGGAAAGGGTGGAAGGATGGATGGGTAGATGGAGGCATTCTTAGCAAACACACAAACAAAATGCAATATTAATTATAGCCTACACTTAAGCGGAAATTTAACAAACGTTTACCACATCACAAAAAATGCATTAGGCAGGTGCTAAAAGTACAACCCTGGACGAAAATCTGGCGAATCCTTATTCACGAGAACATTGAAAATGAACATTGATTTTGCTCAACCACAATCGGAACTTGTAAATACTCTAGACTCTAATCATTAGACCTTAAAGATGCCTAGTAATACCAACCCTGAAAGCAGCTCTTAATTAACTTGTACACATCTACTGAATAATGCTTAATAATTTATTATATAAAACGCAACGTTGCCCCATATGCATCAACTTGTATACAATGCCTGCGTGTATACCTGCGACGACCTTGAATTAAAATGTTTAATGTTTTTTTTGTTTAAGCGTTCATAAAATAATGTGAATAAACCCTTATTATACAATACAATAGTTTGTTGTGTGTATATTTTATTTGTTCATTCTTCTTATCATACAGAGTTCTTTTTTAAGGTTGACTTTCCCCCCAAAAAACGCAAACTGGTGCGGGGGGGATGCTAAGGGACAGGGGCATATGAGGGGATGTTCCAGTTTCTTATTATTCCATTTTTTTGTTTGCTTTGTTTTGTTTTGGGCATTATTTTCACTTAAAGTTAAGAGAAGAAATACATAAATTTCTTTCGTATTTGGAGGATGCTCTCTCGCGCCAGCTCTTCTTTTTTAGTAAATTTAATTTTAAACGTGAAACAGACAGGCAGCAGCACATCCCGATGGTTATTGTTGTGGGTGTTGCTATATTCCCGTGTTTGTTGCTGCTCCAAGTTGCGTTGCCCACTTAAATGTTTCGCCTGCCATTCTCGTGTACGCTGCAGGGAGAGAGAGGAGTGGGAGAAAAGATGGCAACAAGCCAAAGGAAAACATAATTAATGAACTTTTTAATGAACAGCAGATATTCTGATGAATGAATGTGGGTGTTGGCAGGATGGGAAGCTAGGTTCTGGTGTTTGTCCGGGATGGGAGCGAGGTGACACATTTAGTTTAGATAATTTCCAATGCCGAGAGTTCAGTTTAATCGATAGAATGAAGAGCACAGGTGCACGCCGTAAGAAGACAAGGGATTTATTGTTATTACCAAAGACCAAACAACAAAATCACTAGTCTTCCATACGGAATGCACTCCCAAGGAGAGCCAATCGGTTAGTCTGGATGGAGTTACGATGGAAGCACTTAACACCTGACACTTGTTCACCGCTTTGCAAATTAATCGCGCTTGATGGTTAATCGGGTGGTGTTGGGTTACGAGTGTTATTTGTGGTCGGTTGGGGGTTAGTCAAATGAGAAGGAGTGCATACTTCTTAGTCTGATTGCGACACCAACCTCTGTTGCAGCAGATACTGGGCCATTTGTATTTGCTTGGGCGTGCCCGAAATGGTGATGATGCGATCGTTCGAGTTGGGCAGGGGCTCGTCGATGGTTATGTACGCACTGGACTCGTTCCGAATGCGACGGATGCGGCCGCCTCCCTTGCCAATGATGGCACCAGCCAACTGTAAGGAAAAATAATATTAGTACCCTTCTTAAAGTGTTCAAGACTTGAACTTACCTCCTTTGGAATGGTGACCTGTGTGCTGTTGTTGGGGTCATGGCCCTGCGGTATGTTTGTGGAAGCATTCGGGCTACCATTCGGACCGCCATTGGCTCCACCGCCGGCATTAAAGCCGCCAGCGCCATTAGCACCGCCCAAGGCGCCTACACCGCCGTTGTTAGCACTTCCTCCGCCACCCAGGCCATTGCCTAAGCCGCCTGCTCCCCCGGGATTCTGGCCAAAGCTGCTCAAGCTAGGCAGCCCACTGGTGCCGCCCTGGCTTTGGGTAAAGCTACCCAGGCTTGGCAGGCCCGTGGCTCCTTGGGTCTGGCCAAAGTTGCCAGAATTGTTGCCAAAGTCTGTGGGTCCAGCACCTCCGAAACCATTGTTGCCAAAGCTGCCGCCACCAAAGGGTCCGCCAGCTCCACCACCAAAGCTGTTGCCCGCAAATCCTCCTGCACCGCCACCCGTGTTGCCGAAACCGTCAACATCACCACCGCCGCCATTGGCCCAGGGATTGATGAACGGATTGTCCCGCTGTCCCATGCCAGCACCAGCAGCAGCTCCGCCAGCGGCGCCTCCACCAAAGCGATCAGCGCCGCCCCGGCCACCGGCATTGCCACGTGCACCGCCAGCACCGAAGCCGCCGCCGCCATTGCCACCGCCGGCTGCTCCACCGGCTGCACCGCCAGCACCACCGCCATTACGATTGTTTCCACGCTGACTGGGCCGGGTGCTTCCGCTGCCAGTGCCGTAGCCGCCGTATTCATCCGCGTAGACGCGGTCAAAGTTCATGGGGTCATAGTTGTGTATGGCGCCCTTGATGGGCGTGTCCCGGGTGAGAGTGATCACCTCGCGCACCGCATCGATGACCTGGCTCTGCTTGCCCACGGTCTGCACCACACGATCCGTGCTCTGAGGCGCCACATTTGAGAAGACCTTGAGGAAGCGACATCCAATGCGCTGTAAAAAGGAAATAAAATATTATTAGTAAGGATTTAATATATAACAATTATTAAGCAAAGTTTTTAAGTCTATATAGAAATATTTTAATAGTTTCCTCTCATCTTAAAATGATTTTTCAGGTACCTTTCCTAGTGGCTTCCATATTCCCAATAATTTTGTAGCAAATAATCTAGGATACACCCCGTCGCTTGTACAGGCTCATTGGCCATTTTGAAAACCAGTTTTCTATTCCTTAGGCCAAGTGCCTGTAGTTTCCACAGAATTCAGGACAAAGGACACACACAGCGAGCAAGCAAGCGAGGCAAATGCTGGTCAAGGTTTACTGAAAGCCGAGTCGTCTCTAAATCAATTTGGCCGTGACACTGCCCCTGGGTCCTGACCTGAAACCCGCTCTATACATACTATATGTATGTGTGTGTGTAGTGCGCATCCTGCATCCTGCCAGCGGGCAATGGCTCCTAATCAGCATGAAGCAGCAGCAGCAGCAGCAGATGTTGTACAGTAGTTTCTACCTGCGCTGCTGGGGCAGCTGTCTGTCTGCGATGCATGTAAAGTGGCAGGAAGTGCTTGCCCCTCTCGTATCCTCTTCAATGATCCCTCCCTCCTGCCTGTCTTCCTCCTTGCTCCCTCCTTCGTTTTTCCCCCGTCTGCGGCGGAAGTGTAAATGAGAAATTCGATAGCCACTTACGACGAGGGGAAGAATAAGGGGCTCGCTCTGATTTCCGAGTGTGTGCGTTTGGAGGAGCCCCCGTTGCCTCTGCTATATGCCCCCACCTCGTTTCCCTTGGGCTTTCCTGTCCTGTCCCTAGTGGTACCCTGTCCGCGTTTCCCATTTTTATTTTGTGACCGCCGTCGCCGATTGCATCATTCCTAAGCCCGTTGCGTGCTCTCTGTGTGTGTGTGTGAGTGTGGCAATGACCAAAGGCTGCGTCATGTCATGTCGGTTGCCTGCCTCTGGCTCCTCACCCCTGCCAATCCCAGGCGACAACTCGTTGCGTGTGCTCCAGACAACAATGGCGACATCAAAACGCTCAAGTGTGTCCCCCTTCCGTTGCCCCACAAAATGGAGGGAAAGCGTTGAGTCACACACAAGCACACAGAGAGGCGGCAGGACCAAGTTCCATGGCAGTGGTCGGTCGGTGAATCAAAAATTATTAAATTTAAACATGACAACACGGACTGTATCTACCATTTTTGGCTGTATTTGTGTGCGTGGCTTCCCAAATATGGATGTATGTAGCATACTTTTTGGCCGCCTTTCGAACTGTGAGAATGTGAAAATTATGTAAAATAGCTAAAGCTAATGGCTCGCGGATACGAAAGATTACATTAATTCTTGGTAATCTTTTTTGGCGCCCAAGGGGTCAGGTCTAGTTGCCGCCAACAGGCGTTAGGTGGCACCACTGAGCCAAGCAGAGTCTCAACATAATTTAATTAAATCCTTAATTTATTATTTCTAACGCGTTTAAAGTTATTGGGTTAGTTTGTTTTCACTTATAAGTTAGGGAAATTGTTTAGTTACTAATCTCTTTGGATGATTAGGTAACTTAACGAGCACTTTATACCTTTTGAGTACGAGAAACTGGCCATAAACCAGTCTAAACGCGCACATTTTCACTCCGATTTTAAAGTATTTAAATATTTTTCCTTTTTAATTTGTAGTTTGTTGCGTACGACACTAAAAACGAGAGCAGGACTAGCAGAAATAGCTGGAGTCGAAGCAGCAGCAGGAACAGGAACAGGAGCTGGCGGACCGTGCCCGACCAGCGCCAATGTCGAACTAATTGGGTTCAACGATTGCCAGTTGCCATGTAAGGAGAAGAAGACGCAGGCAGAGAGAGAGAATAAAAAAAAAAGGAAACACTCACACAGGCACAAAGCCAGAAAGGCAGAAAGGAATACACAGGCAGAGCACCGAAAGCAGAGGCAGCGGCAGCGACAGAGGCAGAGCATGTGCGCCGTTCTGCTGCTGCTTTCCTTTCGTCCTGCGGCTGCTGCTGCTGCTGTTGCTGCTGTTGTTGTGTGTGTCATGGCAGGCCAAAAAGGATACGCAGGCAGGCAGGCTGCTGGGGCAGCTGCTGCTCGATTCAGCTCCCGCTGGCAGCAAAACGGAACCGGTGTATTTTTCAGCTTGCCTCGCTTAAAAATGAACGAAAACCAAAAAAGTTTCCTGCTTTTTTTTCTCTCCTTAAAACGCATGCGCAGGGAAGAGCAAAAAAAAATAAAACGAAAGTAAATGTTATGAGCATAATCCCACAACACTACATAACTCTGTACATGCACGTGTTTAGTGTGTGTATAGTGTGTGTGCTGCTGGCAAGTGTTGAGAGGAAGGAAATGAGGACAGCCATTAAACAACAAATCGCCTACGATTGATATGCAAACATCCAGCAACAGCGAGAAGAAAAAAAAACGTATAAGCGCAGCATCCTTGTATATCCAGGGAAACCTCTTCCATTAAAGGATTGCAGCCAGCTTACTAATGCGCTTAAGATCAGGCTACCAGTGGAATGGAGGAGAACGCATCCCGAGAGAGAGACTCTCGACTCTCTGCCTGCAAATGGCAATCAAAATTCACTTACGACAACTGCAATTAAAAAACTTTTACATTCTTATGCACACACACACGGGCAGAGAACGAGAAGCAAACAACCGGGGGAAACCAACGTAATTGGAGAACTCTTCCAAGACACAGGGCTAAATTACTGGGCATTAATTACACGTGTCGTGAACTGAAATACAAGTTGTTTAGATTAAATATTTGTGGGGTTTTGTCTATTGCAGAAGTTTTGAGAACAAAACAATAGTTGACAAATCAATACACCAAATATCTATAAACTATTACAAGTCTCAGACATCTATATTATAAGTTATATTATATAAAGTACATTTAAAACTAATACTTTAAACGCCAGGGAATATAATTTCCTTTTGGTGTCATGGCCCTGAGAGCTAGAGGGCAAAACTATTAGGAGAGCTCCTCGGGACGAGCTCCGTGGTTGAGCTAGCTGTCAAGGATGGCGCAAACAAGGCGGAAGGAAGCATCCAACTACTAATTTGATGCTGAGCGCACCAGTGAAAAATAAACCGGATATTGACGAGACTCTACCTCCTCCACTCCTCCGCCTCTTCCGCCCGCGAAAGTTTCCTCCCATAAACTTATTAATCAAATGATCAAAGGGAGCCCCAGCCCAGCCAGCAGACCTAGCAAGGAACTCGCTTTGGCTGCCAGAAAAATTATCAGGAAACCAGATGTCGGTGCTGCCAGGACTCGTTGTCGTTCGTCTCAGCTGCCGCTATCGAAGGAATGCCTACAAAGGGTGTCTTTTTTATGCCTTCAGTTGCTATACAAGGTCACACGACGTTGGGAACTCGCTTTTAATGTCATTATCTTTGAAATGGAATTTCAGGCAAATTAAACTAAATTAGGCACCACTTTCAGGCAGTTGATAACTAGTGCTTTGACCTCATTCTAAAAGTTTACTTTAATTAACAGAGACTTGTCTTTCGCTTAGGAAAATCTGTTACAGGAGTCTCTCTATACGACATACATTTAACCTTCCTCAAATGAGTTTGCCGGGCTCAAGCATAGCGAGGGAACAGCTGAAGACAGCCGCTCTAATCGAAGATGAAGGAACACCCTTTATCTTGCCGGGCTGTGTGTGTGTAAGTAGCACCTGTTTGGCATTCATTAAGACGAACAGCAAGCAACAATTGTAAGCCGCAGGCAGCCAGAAGGAAAGCCAGGCAAGCAGGCAACGCAGCCTGGAACAAAAGCCAATGGCACGCTCAATCCTCAAATGCATTTTAGGGCATTTTGGATTTTAAACACACATATACACACGGGTGTACAATGGATGACGGCTGCAGGATCAGCGTGATGGAGTCGAAGTAGAAGCAGCTGTCGCTCATTATTATAAGAAGACCTCGCAGCAGATGCCTCTACTCCTGAATCTCCTTCTTCTTGGCACAGGACAACATTTTAATGGGCAGCATGAAATACGAAACATGAAACAGTTGTCTATGAACCGTGGCCATTTGAATGTATACTATAATACTATATATATAGTCAACACATGTACAAAGAATGCGACAAATTTGGAGCTCTGCTTGGCCATTGGGGGGAAAAATGTTTTAAAAATAATCCTGCCAAAACAGAATGCAGCTCTTAGAGAGATTGTATCTTCAAGCAGCAGAGAGCCTCCCCAAGAAAGTAAATACATTTAGAGATATAAGGAAGCCCTGGGCAGAAATTATGATAACCCCAAGCGATGAGCCAGGCAAAACCGGCTTTAACAGAAAGTCAGAGCGGGAAGCAGCAAGAGAATGAAGCCAGGCCAGGCCAGGAAAGGAAAGGAAAGGAAACAGCTGCTTGCAGGGCCAGTTGTGGCTGCCTGTTTTGTTTTTTTCGCCGCAACAAAGAAGACAGTAAAGTAACGAGGACGACTTCCTTTTCAGTGAGGAGCAACCAAAAAGAAAAGGGACTAGAGAGAAAAAGGTACAAATGCCAAGACGACAAACACATGCTCGGCTAGCTGAGAACGCAGCTCCACTGCTGCTGCTTCTGCTCCTGATCATCTGCCGTGGCCATCAGAGCATGGAATAAGGCAGCTGCAAGGATGCGGCGAGCCCATCTCCTCGCAACGCGTCTAAGATATTCATAATAACAAAACAGCAAGCCAAGCGACGCCAAGGAGGCAGAGAGAGGGAGGTTGTGGGAACTTAAAGACGTAAGCTTTTTGTTTGCCGCCGCGGACTTGTTGACCTCCATAAAAGCAGCCCTGCAAATGGGTAAAAAGATGAATATGCATGAGCCGTTGGGGGGGTGGAAGGTGTTGCTGCCACATTATGTGCATTCAGGAGGCACCTTTCGCAAAAGGCAGGACATCATTCCAATTAAAATGCAACCCCACTCATCGCTAATTAATGAACCAAGCCAAATCGCAACCAGGAAGGACACGCGCTGTACCTAATTGCAGGTGGGTGTAGGTTGTTGGTGGGTGCGCGGGAGTCGCGTTTGCCAATTGACTCACTCGAACGCATACCACACTTTAGAAATAGGGCGCTCCCACCCATCATTCCTACTGCCTTAAATTGCGAATTGCGCAATTGAAAAGCGTTTGGCATGTCCCGGTTGCTGGATGCTGGATCCTGGCTGCCGACCCAATGCACTGCTGCCATTCAGATTGCCGGTGAAGAGGCTGGCAAAGTGACAAGTGCGTTATGAAAGCGGTGGCTCAGGCGTCAGCAACAGATTCCCCAACTGAACGTCATTCCAGACCGTCCTCTCATCGATGGAACTGCATTCTGCTGTCGCTGCCAGAGAGCAAGGAGCTGCGCAGATGGAGGAGCCAGGAGCCGAGAGCACAGAGCTGGATCGTAACTCGTACAAAGTTTTCGATTTAACCAAGCGCAAAGTTATGTTGACGGGTTTCAGCTTCACGTGACTGCCGCAAACGTTCGGGATCGTCAAAAACATGTCAGAAATTCACACTAACTATGCGGGCTTCCTCACGTCCTGACCTGCATCTCCTTGGCACATAGCAAATTCTCCTGCCGCCGTTGCTGTCGCACCATTCGGTGGTGGTAATAGGCCCAATTAAGTTAGCCTTCATTCGTCATGGCTGGCTGGCGATGTTAGTTGACCGCAGGACGACGGCTAGCCGTGTGAACGCACATCGCACATGCAAAGGCATGGGAGTTTTACATGAGAAATAGCGGAAATACTTGAGCTAAATATGTAATCAGCCAAGGCCTTGATAAAGGGGACACATAAGGGCATCAATATGTGACAGGTCGTGTGGTCCGGTCCGTCAGCTGTTGGGTTTTCCCACACAAAGTAATATGCTGACCCAATTCATTATCGAAACGAAATTACCAAGATCGATACGTAATTATGCCGTAATTGAGGTATGACAATAATTATAAAGTCTCTACTTATGGCGATATAAACATAACGATTTCAGTTTGAAATATAAAAAAATTATATAATTGGGGAAACAACTGTTTACTAGAGGAACTAAGGGTTATTTTTTAATATTACATTCAAGTCTTAAAAGTTAAAAATCAACTCTTAATACTCTTAAAAATTAAACCTATTTTGATATTAAAAATAAATATCTCTTGCCAAGTTAATCCCACCTTATTCATTACTAGTACCCATCAGGATACTTAACCTTCTTAACCCTTATAAATGTATTAAAATTAAATCGGATTCAGTTACTCACATCGCGTATCTCCTTGATCTTTTGTCCACCTTTGCCGATAACGCAGCCGGCTAAGCTCTGATGGATGAGTAGGCGCACATCAAAGTCCTCATCGCGCTGGGTCGGAGATCATGAAAGAGCGCTATCATTAGTAGGGATCGCATTTCGTATGACAGTGGGACTTACCTCCTCAAAATATTTCAGCATTTCGGTGATTATCTCCAAAGTGGACTCGATATCCGCCGAGATTTGGATGGTTCTATATCGAGCGAGCAGTAAACGTGCATAGAAAGTGGTTTGGTTTTTGTTTTGATAGTGAGTGATGGCGAAAAAAGAGAGAAAAAGAGTGAGGGGAAACGCATATTAGAATCGAACATTAACTGGAAATTATTTTAGGTCTAAACATTGCTCTTATTTTTTTGTTTTCTTCGGGGGACTAGAGAACAAACTTTGGTACAGAGAGATTCGGTGAGATTTAGATAGAGAAAGAGAGAGAGAACAAGAGGGAGAGCGAATGAGATTCAGTCCCTGTTGCCTTGTTTCAAACAACAATATACCACACAAGGACACACAAGACGCTTGCTGGGATTCGGGTGTGGATCGGTGGACAAATGCATGATCTCGGATGCGGATCTCGATTCTTGGCTCATGGCTCCTAGCCGAGTTCGGTGGAATATATATACATTTATGTATATACCTCAGGCCGTGCATTTCGGGATGGGTGGTTAATCGTGGTACTTGGGGTGCATTGCGGATTAGTATGCGATTAGGATTAGGATTAGCCGGAGAACGAGGGCGAGACGGAGCGAGTTAGCCCTGGGTGGCGATCTGGGTGCTTCTTGCTGCTTGGGCCAGGCAAACTACTACAGATATATATACTGGCTACAACTAGATACTTCGGGACACGGGTGCCTGCTTCGGGGGAAGAGACATCCATCACACATCACAATGTTCATGATAAATATATATGTATATATATATATATGGGTATAACTAGCGCATACAGGACATACAAAGAGAGAAAGAGTAGAGAGAGGGAGAGCTGAGCTCAGCTCAGGTCGCTTCAATTCTCTCCGGTGGAGAGAGGCGGTGGTTATAATCTAGTAATTGGTAAAAGGTTAAAGATTTTTATTGTGGTTTACCGTTCGGGGCCTTGGGAATCGTCGACAGACACAGTGGCTTTATACTGTGCGCACCACACACATATTTCATTCGGAGACGGGCAGGCAGGCGGTTGTTGGGCGGGCGGGCGTTCGGTTTCAGATTCAGATTCAGATTCGGTATCGGTCGATGGGCAGACAGGCGGGCGGTCGGGCGGGCGGGCGTTTGTTGGATGGTCAATCGGTCGAAGGGCGGCCGATATCGGTTCAGTTTTTGATCGGTTGGGTTGATTGATTCGCCGTTTTCATTCGGTTTCGTTACATGGATAGAGATATTTTACAGGGAGGGGGGGGATATAGGGAACCCACACACATGGCACATGGAAAGGGGAGTCCCCAAAACATATATGTTTATATATATGAATATTAGAATATATATATATATAGGCGTTCATAGGCAGATTTTGTAGCATAGTGTGCACGGCAACAGGGGGTGCAAGGCGATTCAATTCGATTCAGATTTTGACATCGGGCCAGTAGTTCAGTTTCAGATTCAGATACGGATACAGACACAGATCCAAGGTTACCCAGTACCCGGGCGGGACATACATATAGACCAGAGACCATGGACCAGCGGTGCAGAGTGATGGTGCGGGCGGGCGGGCGATATATTTGGTTGGTTCGGAGGTTCGGTTCATATCGGTTCGGTTCGATTCGATACGATTCAATTCGAGATTCGATTCGAGTTCGGTTCAGATGAGCGGTTGAAGATTTGGTTTTATATGTTGGGCGTGCGAACCGACGATAGTTTGGTTTTATTTTCAAATCGAAATCAAAATCGATCGATTCATTGGTTACATATGGGGTGTACGCAAGAATAGAGAGAGAGAGAAGAGAGAGAGAGAAAATTGTTCATTTAGTTAAAAGGTTAATTAGCGTGTAAATTTATCGTTTTATTTTCATGTGGTTCTTATTGAGTTATACAAAAACTGTTTTTTTTTTCTTTTTGTCCCGATTAAATAAAGCGCCTGTTGTATATTTCATTTTAACACCCAAGCTTCGTGGATTAATTTCCTATCGAAATGTTGTTGTACATGGAAGCTTCTATTTTAGAGTAACGAAACGATAAATAAAGAGTAAAATAGACTCAAAAACGGTAGCCAAAGACATAGATAGTGAGAGAGTATGTAAGAAAGAGCATTAGCTGAGTGCAGAGACCCGAGTTAGTGAGAAGCGTGTTTGATTTTCGATTTCTGTTTTGACTTCTCCAGGCTCCTCCGCCCAGAGAAAGAGTGATAGAGGGAAAAGATTTTCAGAGAGAGAGAGAGTAAGAGATAATAAGAGTAGGGAAAAGGGGAACCTGGACCGGCACACAAGACAGAATTCTCTTTCTAGTTCGGTTCGGTTTTTGGGGGTTTTAGGAACTCTGGTTCGAGCCTGAGATTGGAGGACGGAGATCAAAGACTAAATGACTGACTGCTAGAGACAAAGTCACGAGAATTTTGAGATAGTGGTGGACAGAGTAAAAGAGAGAGAGTGGGAGACAGAGTTCACTAGAGAGACACACAAAACGGAGGCAGACGCTTTCGGGATTCACTGGGGACATGGATTCGATTCGATTAGGTTACTTTTCGCTTGAGAGTTTCTAATTTGTGGTGCAACAAATAAAACATAATTGTAAATAATACCAGACGCTTCAATTGTGAATTATGCAGTTTGTGATTCTATATTTTTCATGGTTTCATGATTATGGACCTTAGATTTAATATAGTATTACCTGAGTCCTCATCTTCTGAATGTGCTGTCCTCCCTTGCCGATCACAGCGCCAGCAATCTGTAAAAAAAATAATATGGAAAATATAATGCTAGGTTAATATCAAGTCATTGGTTTTATTTAAGATTAAGCACTTACACTGCTTGGTATCAGTATGCGCACTGTCTCCTCGTTGCGGCGGTTACGCTTCTGGTCCTGTGGTCCCTCCCCTGCATCGTTCATTTCGCGCTTCATTCTCAGTCTCTCTGCAATCGAAAAGGCGGAATTCGGCATTCGATTAGACTCGCAATTGTTTTAGCCAACTGTGTAATGTTGATCTCTAGCCCGTTTTGGCTCAACTGACACATAAAATCGAGCTGCCCGAGGCACAAACTCTAGGCAGCAGTAAGTCATTGTGGGTTGAATACCAGAGTTGACAAGATAACTATTTTTTCCAGTTAAATTTTATATAACATTTAATTTTTATGCTTAACAAAAACTGCTTCCCAAAATCCATTAATTGAAATAAAACCTTTTTAAAAGTCTACATGTGTTTCTATGTTTATATATATTTTTTGAATACAATTTATACTTCTTCTCAGCATTGTAGGAAATTGTAAACTTGTGCCAACAGCTGGAAATATTTGGTTTATAAATAGATAGGACTAGGAAAATGGATTTTCTTTGTATCGTAGCTATTGTTGGAAATGTTTAATAATAATGAATATTCAGAAAATCTTATAAATATATTTGGTTTCATTAAGACAAGGTAATAGGTCAAAGTTCTATTAAGAAAAGCCAAGCCAAAGTCTATTATATAAATTTTTAATATTATTATATCTCACTTTATGAGCTTTAAATGCTATTTTTTAATTCCTCAGTCCACTAAAAATAAAATATTTTCCTTTTAAAAATCGTTCACCACTGATTTACAGAGCCCAGAGAAGGCATGAGATGAGTGGCAGGTTTTGTTGTCGTTGCTGCCCACCGCAATTGAATAACAATTCAATTCAGTTTCCATTTCAGAGCCAAGCTCTGGGCTGGATCCGATCTGGTTCGTGCCGCAGCTGCACTTGACTGGCGATCAAGCATCTCAACAACGCCCCGCGTTGAGCTTCCAATCTGGGTAGCATCAATCAGCAGGCAAGCGTTCAGTGCCACCTCCACCTCGACACCACCTCCTATTTGGGACCCCTCTGCAAGCCCAGAAAGCGGAAATGCCAGACAACCAACGCTCAAAACTAAACCCAGATGCGAGTATATAAAGGTATTCTCTTATAGGAGTGCAGAAATGATTTATATATATTTGTTGGCATAATTGAGCGAACCAGCAGCAGCAGCATGTGCAATAATACAAAATGTAACGAAAAATTATAAATTTATAAAAAAGAGCCAGCGGGTATGAGTACAACAATTGTGGGGCTTTGTGTGGAATGTGCTCTGCCCACAGGAAAAAACATCGCCGGCCTTTTCTGATTCGAAATATACCCTTTCAAAGCCAGGTTTGTAATTTAGACTGTTGTGTGGAGAAGAGGATATGTTTTTATCTTGATAAAAGAAATTGAAAAGAATTTTAAAGATACAAAAAAATAAAGCTAACTAAATATTTTAAAGCTTAGATTCTTTAAAGTATAATCATGTAGTTCTTGAATTTTAAGAGCATATACCATGTCGGTAAGCCACAGTTCTGCTTATTGCTTTATTTTTTTACGTGGTCTCAGATGTCAAAACATCAATTGTCCGAGCTGCTGCTGCTGTTAAGTTGTCAAAAATCTGTCCGATTTAACAATGAGCAAACAGCAGCGGCGGCACCGACGGCGACGGAAGATTAAATGAATTTTGTCGAGGGCCCAAGAGGAGGCTCTAAAAATGACTCGGCTTGAAATTGAAATTGTCGAGTGATGGATTACAGGTGGAGTGTGTTATGTGAGGCCTGTGTGTGCGTGGGAAGAGCTTAAAGAAAGGGTTGCCACCACCACCTTCGATTCGGAGAAGACGAGGTCGTTGGATGGATGGAATGATGCAATTGTGAATTTCTGGAATTTGGCCATCGTAAGCTGTTCTCTGGCTTAATTACATTTTAGAAGATCTTTTCCAAGAAAATCACACAGAGGTGAAAAGCACAAGGAATAATAGGTCTCTGAGAATACCCAAACTAGAGTTCTTAAGTTTTCCAGGTTTTTATTACATCACTGTGTTAAGTACAAACGTGTTTTTCCATCACAAATTTACCTCTTTTGCTTTCTTAATTAGTATCACAAGAGTTCACTCAGGATTTTTATTTTCCTCTTTAATTTTGGCAAATATCTTATAGGTTTTTCTTTCACATTCACAGACTTTTCTAGCAGTTATATAACACTCTAAGCTCTGAGGATCCAATAAATTCGAAAGAGCCAGTGTGCAGGAAGCACGGCCCGTGGGTCCTGAACAAAAACTAATGAATACAATTTAGACAAACTCGCGCTTTTATACGGGAAATCCGACGATATGATGCCTAAGGGCTGACCAATCGGAAGCTATAGGATCGTTATATGGACAGCGGAAGTCGTCGACCAATAGAAATCGTACAAATCAAGTGACAATACCGAAAAATAGGGGAAGTGACCGCTTATAGAAACCGGATGCTAGGCAACCAGGATAATTGTACTGGACTGACCATAACAGAAGCTCTATACGAACCATGGAATAGATAAGTTCCTATGTACGAAAGGCGGGCAGATACCCCATATACAGATATATATAACTATATATTAATATCGAGGGAGGAACATTGCACTTTTATTGGAACTCTACATATGTGAATTATGGATTTATACTATATAGTAGAGCCTTCCCAAAGTCCCCATCTGTACATACTATATATGAGGTATATATACTATATCCAACCAGCAATTGTATAGTAATTCCCGTACATGTGTGGGCTGCGTAATGAATTTACAGTTCGACATTAGACTAATAACCCAGGGCCTGAGATATGGCCACAAGAACTGCAGTCTTTCCTGCAGCCTTATGAATTTTCGATGGAACTTCAGCTGATGTTTTCACATTATGCATATTTCAGGGAGCTGGCTAAACGGAGGACGACCAAAGACAATAATGGGCGGTACCCTGGCCGTTCGCTCGTCTAGGATAACAAAACGTTTAACTATTGATAGAGCAATTCTTCCGCCATATAGTTCCTTGGACTAAATGCCTGTGAAATGCAACAAATTGCGCTGACCTGGACAAATATCATTAAGGGGGAGGCAGCGGCAGCGGCCTTCCACCGATGACGTGGCATATGGCAGTGCCATCATTATCCTTAAATGTCCCAGCAGTTGGATCTGACGCACATGCATTATTCAGGCAAATTGCAATAATTTTAAAAACTCCACAGCACTTTGGGATGAACTCCCTCAAGACATTTGAATGTGTGTATGCTCCACATAGTTAATGGGCCCGCCGCCGTCTCCCCCAGCACTTGTCTAATAACTAATGATACTCTGAGAAATTCAACAGCCGTTCCAAATGGATTGGGGATCTAATTATAGAGCACAATTTCAGTGTGCCATAGGGAAGTTTTAGGCCGCAGGAGCAATTTCGAAGCGGAAGTGGCAAATAGGGGGTGGCAATCTTCACTGCCCACTTCCTTTTTCCACTTTATCAGCAGCACCTGATTTCGAGTGCAGTTTGCTTGCGGTCAGGCCGGAAAAAAAAGCTTTTTTCTTCTCTACAAACATTGACACAGCTTCCCCGTTGCTCCAGAAAAACAAAACGGTAGCATGGGAAAGGGTAGTAGAGCGAGTAAGCAGGCAGCAAGCTCGCATTCCTGAAAGTGACATAAATGACAGGTAAGCAATTATGTGAAAATCATTTGATTGCTGTCCACATCCTGTTCAAATAGCTTTTGACAGCGCACACGCGTCCAGCCAACCAACCGAGCCAACCCAACCCAACCACCACTCCTCCTTCTCTCATTCCACACCATCATCCCCACCAAAAACCGAAAATCCCACCCACCAGCAGCAACAGCGAGAGGGACAATAATTTAAGTTGCTCGGCCAGGTGAGCTGAGCGCTTGAAACCTTTTTCCCGTGCATGTATCCCCTCAGGCCAATACACTAATACACAGGTGTATAGGCTGACCACAAAAACGCAAGCACCGCAACAACACCACCAGCAGCAACAATGGTAGTAAGGGACAGCCAAAGCTGGGCAGGGGAAGCACAGTTGCAGAGTTTATGTCCAGCGAAACGTGGCAGGCCACATGAAAACGCGGTTCGTGGTTACCCACCAAAAACATAAAAAAAAGCATAAGAAAATATATACATGCACACTCGTAAGCTCTCGTTTTCCTTGCCTTTCTTTTTTCTGGCCCTCTTCCTTTTGCCACCTTTTAGGTATTCCCGATTATCAGAGATGGGAGCGTGATCCTTCGCTGCTGATCATTAAGCTTAACAACTACAGAGCTGAAAATCATGTATAGGTTTTTCCTATATAAATAATTATTTTCAGAAATCAGTTAGGCCTATATAACTTGTATTGCCATCGTAAACCTAATGGTTATTGTGTAAGCAAACATATATATTATTATTTATTATTCTGATTGACATCATTTTGATAAATGTACAAAAACTAATAAAAGCTTTTAAATATATTTAACAATTAATATCAGTAGTAAATATTTTATAACAAGTTGCTACATGGAAACTAGGTATAGCAATGACATAGATCTTAAAACTGATAGATTCCTCTGATATGTAATATATAAAAATTAAATATATCTCAATCGATCGAACCTAGGTAAAGATTAAGATCTTTATAAACCCCACAAGTTTTCAGACTAAATCGAATTATTTTTAAAGAAAGTCGTGTCACGTTTATATATAATATATATCTCACACCCCTGGCCGTACGTACTGTCCCATTCCATAGCTCTGGCTGTGCTTTTTGCCAGCGTAATTGGGCGGCGGGTATATGCGTTCCAACTCTATAATTTAGCGGAAAAACAGCTAATGGACGTCATGTCTAACCAAAAAAGAAAAGGGGGAAGGAACCAGGTTGTGGATATGGCCACAAAAGTTGGGGGTATAAGCGGAAATGCATACAATTGACAATTCTCATCGCCCGTGCCGGGAGAATAGATAGACGCCCCTCGGACCGAGTGTGTTTGTGTATTGGTGTTGTGTCCTGTTTGTGCTCTGTGGCCTGTCCACTTCAAGGCTTTTATGGACATGTCAGCGTGCTTAGCGAGTGAGCCCGGGGCGGGTGAACCGACCAACTTCTGCCATCGCGTGTGTCTCTAAGGCTTGGGTAGAGGAGTGGGTGTGGGTGTTCAGCTGGTCCCTTGCGCTAATAACTAATGTGCTTATGGCGTGTGCCATGTAGTTGTTGCTGCTCTATCGCACACTATTCTATTCCATTCTATCCCGGACTACTCTGCGCTGTTTAGTCGTCCTGTTTTGTTCTCTTCCAACTTCCACAGACTGCCGGCTATAGTTCGACTTGCCACACATAGGGAAAATATTATACAGAATTTAATAATTTTTATAATAAATTCAATTTATGTGGAAAAATAAGACGAAAAGAATTCTCTATAATT
>JAEIIL010002211.1:0-17751 GCA_018905715.1 Drosophila lini | reverse complement strand
GAGACTGCATACAGTTTTAGACAGAAAAATTAATTAATTCAGATAAATAATAAAACTCTAATACAGTCGAGATAACATTTTTAACATAGAATTCTGGAGTTTTTATCTGCGAGTATTATTAAGATTTAACCCTAAAAAATTATAGTTATTTTTTTAGATTTTTTTTTTAAGGTATTTGGTAAAGTGATTTCTTATTTGATCAAATGGATGTTTTCCAAGTTAATACCGTATCCTGAAATTTCCCATTTTGGCCCCACTGTATTGGAAACTTGCTTCGAGGCAAATGTCTGCGCTTCCTGCTCCTTAATAGATTTTGTATTTTGATTGATTGCCTCGCTTATTCAATTGTGTTTGTTGTACACCACCCACCCCCTGAAGCTACACCTACACCTAAACCAGTACTAAACCAGAAAGCAGACCCCACCACCCACCGCCTTAAACCCATCACCCATCCCCCAAACACCCACACAGCCCCCGCAGGCAACAAAGTCGCGTCTGCCTTGGCTTATGAAGCGTGTGATTGCTTTACTTACAGCTCCGCTTCCAAGTTGGTCTGGTCTGACAGGATTTAACTGCATTATTAGTTAAATCTGTAGCATAAATTTCAATATCGATGCCATCCTTTCGTCGTCCCGCTCCTCCTCCCTCCGCCCTCCTCCCTTTTGGCTTGTGGCCCCGGGGCTTTGCGATGGCAACCTAAATGAATTTTAATGCCTTTTAAAGCGACTTTCATATGCTGACTGGGTTCATGTTCTCGATTCTGTTGTTGCGAAACCATACTAGTGACAGTGTGTGTGTTAGACTTGTACTGACAGATACTTTTCAAAGTGCACTGTTGCATAAAAGCCGAGAATGAAAAGCTCTCGTTCTCGCAGCCCCTCAAATTTCCACCCATTTCCACCAGTCCACCCTTCGACCATTCCGACCCGCTTTTCCGTTAGTTGCCATGTAAACTAACGCTGGTGGACAGCAAAAAGTTGAACATTTTCGACCACGCCCCCTCAGTAGAGTGTATATCCCGATGACATTTGACCGACAAAATGTTTGTAACCAAAGGTGAGGAGATGGATGGGTCCAAACAGAGGGAGATTGAGATGCTTGCCGCTCGTCCGGATATTTTGGGGGCCCGAAAAAAGCATATTTCTGCAGCTTCCCTTCGGTATGTGTTTGTTGCAACAATTTCAGCTGCAGGCTAACTGGATGGCTGTACACACGGATTTCGGATGCAACATCCTGTTTCCTGGGCCAAAGTTGTGCTTGTAATTAGCGCCAGGATAACGAGATCGGTCAGTTACATGCAATTAGCTAATTAATGACCAGACTCGAAGGCAAGCCTGACGACTGAGGGGGTTAGGGGATTCCCCTTTAACTCAAATTGATTGTGGTTTTGCAATCACCGATTGAAGATTGCTTGTGGTTGCATTGTCGATTGCTGCTGATTGGTGTTATGTTTCCAGCAAGCAACTTGATTTAATTCTATTTCTACTAAGAATTTTATATTGGTTTATTTTATGAGATTATTATTTTATTGTTTGTTTGGAAGTGTATTTGATGAATGAAGAGAAGTCAGGAAAGAGTATTTATCTAAGGAAATGTATAAGAGTTCATGGAAGCAGTGAACTGCACTTAAAATTTTCAAGTACGAGTTCAGCACAAAAAGATTATTGCTTGGTTTTGCCAGAAATTTTTGAGTATTTAATTTATAAGTTTAAATTAGCAAGAATCTTCATTTAATAATAATAATAATAATAATTAATATCTTGATTTTAATTCTCCCATATTGTTCAAATAATTTTTACCTTTCTTCAATCTATTATACTTCACCAACCATTAAGCCGTACTCATCCTCGTCAATTAAAAGTTTTTATAGCTTCTATAGTTCCTTTATTCTTTTGCCAACTCCAATTCTATTTCCATTATACTTCACCTATATACGAATGAAGCAAAAATTCTTGAATTTTTTTTTTCAAACGAATCTTGTTTAAGAAATTAACGCCGCCTTTGATGGCTGATGTCTGATGATGATGAGGATGGAGATGAATGATAATAATGATGATGATGGCACGGCAAATCGCATTTCACGCTTCGGCATAATCATCTTTGGGTGCTAAAAAGGCGAATGCCCCCTGAAGAGGAGAGGTGCAAGGAAACGGGTTAGGGCGCGGAAAAGGGGGTGTAATTTATGCGACTTGCAACGGTGTCTTCCGCTACTGCAACAACAAACAGAAACACGCAAAAAAAAAAAACAACAAATATGAGCCATATTTTCACTCAGTTGTTGGGTTTTTTCCTCTTCTATATCTCTAGGTTTTTTTCTAGACATTTTTCTGTAAATTTTTCTCTAAGTTTTTCTCTACATTTTTTTCTAAGTTTTTCTCTAGTTTTTCTGTAGTTTTTTCTCCTCTTGTTTTTAATAAGATTTCTTCAAGCAGACGATGACGATGTCTCAAGACAGGTGTACCTGCCACACACAGGTGCATGTCCATATGTTCTTCCCGTCTGTGTTTGTTTTTTCTCCTCTTTTTTCCCCCCTTTGCGTGGCAACATTTGTAATGTTTCGCCCCGTTGACGTCGTCGGCGTTAATAAAGATGCGCCTCCATCTTGGACCTAAGCCCGCTGAGCTGCACCAGGTGAGCTGGGGCGAGGAGGAGGCGGCGGCCTGTGGAGGCGATGGCGATGGCGTCTGCCTGCATTCACTTGTCTATGGGTGGCCTACTTAATTTATGAGACGCGAGAATTCGTTGCTCTGTGTGGAAGAGGCACTGGCACTGGTACTGGCACTGGGCACTGTCGGCGTCAGGAGGCTACATGCTGCAATTTGTAATTAGTGTAGGGTGCAGAGCGTAAATCTGCAGCCAAAGAAAATGTATCTGGCAGATACTTAGTGCCTCGCAGGCGACAACCGACGACAACAGAACGGAACGAGGCAACAGTAGTACGGCGGAACCGGGCAGATAATTTGCAGAAAACCATGGAAACATCATGTGATTGACCGCGTTGTTGGTGGGCGAAAGCGAAGGAGGTTTGCGGAAATGAGGGATTTCTTAACGGGGTCTTAAGGTGAGAGAGCGAGCTAAATGAATTGATGGGAAACAGCAGGAGAACTTAATGAAAAATTCTAAAAGGAAGAAGGTAAAATCTGTGAAGAGTTATGGTTTATTAAATAACGTTGAGTATCTCGTTGAAAGTAAAGAATATTTGGATAGGATTTTCACTAAAAAATAAACTGCATTAAAATCATTAAACTTTTATTTGCTTTTTTATTTGACTGAACATTGTTTGCACATATTTTATCACTCAAAACTAGTAAAGTTTTTAAAATTGTTGCAATAATTCCAAATAATTACCGCCATTTCTCTTAGTAAGCATTCCCCCAATTTCTGCACACAAGCTTTTTAGCTAGGAAATAGTTATTGTCAGGTCACCAAATCCCTAAAATGTGGTACCGCACCCGAAATCCGTCCAAAAAGTCAAATTATAAACATGAATTGCGGACAATTTAGCTGCAGTGGCCTCATTAAAGTTATTATCAGGATGCCGAGCGAGCGAGCAGACTGTTTGTTGGTGAACTTTTTGCTGACACTGTGCGTATGGCGGTGCCACAACAAAGAGCCAAAATGCGACAGAAGGGGAGGTACTCGGGACAAGGGACAGACAGTTTTAATGTTGCGAGGGAAAGACAGGGGGAGCTGGAAATGATTTGGACCGACTGGCAGAATGGAAATGTAAATGCACAATAAAGTAGAAGGATTAAGGATTATGTCACAGCCATACACACACATGAGAGCCAGAGAAACAATGTAGAAAACAATGACAAGAGTGACAAAAATGTTGGCACAGGTTTTTCCTTGGAACTTTTTTTTTTTTTTTTGCCTTTATCTCTCCTTCCATCATCTTTCATCCTGGCCAGCAGCATCAGCCTTTATCATCCATTCTCCTGCGGATGATGATGATGATGATGGCCATGTGGACATGTGTTTTGTCAAAGGAAAAGACAAAACGATATGATGATATATATGACACAGCCAGAAGCAAACCCCACTCGTATATACATATATTTTGATACTTAAATGTCAGGCAATATGAAGTGACATTTAATTAGACTGTCCCAAAACTGATGACTGGGTCAGCATAAAAAAAACCTAATCAAAGACAACCACAAATATTCAGAGCATTCCGTCCCAGAGTCTGCTGCTAATCAAATCCAAGTGATAGCCGCCTGTGACAACCTTTTTGAGGAATGCATTTTGGGGCCACTCGAGAGAAAATTTATAATTTACTAGCACAGAGACTTATTTATTAATCCAGCAGTTTAGTTGAAGTCATTAAAACGGAATGACGTGAGGAGATGCTGGTGATGCCGTTGTCCCTTCCAAAAATATGTAAATCCCTCAACTGATAGGAAGGGGAGAGAGAGAGCTTAGATGATGGGAAGAGCCCGGCCTAAGCCAAAGTAATTGGAAATTAAATTGGGGGATTTCTCTCGAGTGGAAGTGACAGCCACGTGACAATCAAAGGCCGTACCATAATGTAACCCACTCACGACAACGCCTCACGTACTCACCTCTAGCCCGGCCTCTGCCCTTCCTCGCTGTTGATGGCCAATAATTGCTTTATCATAGCGAAACTCACTGGCAGGGAATATCATTTTACCATTAATAGGGAGAGAAAGGGAAACAGAATTTCATGCTGGAATGGAAAACTATGGAATAACATCTATAGAAATGCTATAATAGGCATGGAAAAGATTGTTTTGCCGGCTATGTTATGTGTGGCGCAGAGTAATTTTAATAGGTCATCATATTAAGGGATTCCCGACGACAACGATTCGTTTGCTGCTCCCCAGTTATGGTTATAGTTGTTATTGCAAGGCAATGGAGCTCGACTCGACTTGTGTGTGTGTGTATCGATTTCATGGCAACAGGGATGCTGTGGGTCCCACTGCACCCCACCCATTCCCTCCCCATTTCACCGGCTTGGTTATTGGCCATTTGCCCACGCGATGACATGTGCGTTTAATTGCGTTTTACTTATTTGACACAAATTAATATGGCACTCGCGCAGGCATTTGGTCTCCCACCCCTTTTCTTATAAGTATGCTATATAATTTTGCCCCGAACTCGGCTTTCTCCCTCTCTCTTGGCCAATTAAATATTTCTGCAACACTTAGTTGCGACTGCTCGAAATGGCCAGAACACAACTTTGAGTTTGAGCAGGGCCCCCGGCAAGGACTCTGAGAGGAAACCAAACCCTTGAAGTGAGAGAAGAAAATCTTTTAAAGTTCTCCCTCTGTGTGTGTGTGTGTGAGTGGCATCAACCGCACCATAAATCAAATTATGACGACCTGACGAGGAGCGGAAATCATGACCGAAATGTTATTAAGTGCAGCCAAGGGACCAGAGCTCCATCTTGAACGCAAAAGCAGCTTGGGCTTGAGCAGTCCAGAGAAACCCTTGACCACTTTCGACTTGCAAGTTTGTTTGAGTATTTTACGTTATTAATATTAATATTATTACAAGAGACGACACAAGTTTTTGTGTGGCCCAGGCAGGCGCAGGCTCGCAGGCTGGCAGGCCGTGTGTGTACACATAATTATGCAATTTAATGAGTTTTCTCTTTGCTGTCGCAGCCCCCGGGCTACTCTACCTTTGCAGAGACACACACACACACACACACACAGAGCTCCAGAACTCCACCACCACCACCCCCTTGATAGGACAGCAGCTGCACATGTGCATAATTAATTTTAAAAATTAATTCTACATCAAGGAGTTGTCGGATGTGCGCCAATGTTTCAAAGGCTTTAAGCTATATCTCTTGGGATTGTGCACAGGATTCAAGTGTTTTTTAAAAAAAGATGCTGAATTCAGGGACATTTGTGAACTGTTATAGCTTTAAAGAATACTTTTCATAAAGCTGAACATATGATTTAAATCTTACAAGTATGAAAAACTGTTTTTTTGAAAAAGTTAAATAGTTTTTGTATCCTTTTAGCGATGGTAATGCCTAGATTTTGTTTTCCAGATTATGAATTCATATTTAGCTATTATAATTTTTTTAGAAAATGGCTAGAATCTCAGTTCTGAACAGAAAATATTCTTCAGAGATGCGAAAAAAATCGACCTGCAGAGTCAAGGTGAGCTGTGTAACAAAAATGTTGTTGAAGGCAGCAGATGACTATGACGACGGGGAGGGTGATGATGCTGATGGTGGCTGGTGATGATGATGGTGCGGTTGACTTTGCCACAACAACGCTGCCACCGACGACAACTTGACATGGGAGCTAGCTGAGGCTGAGACTGAGACTGAGGCCGAGGCTGGTGACTAGAAAAGACAGGGGCGAAAGCCTCCTCCGTCTGCCGCTGATGTTTGTTTTTTGAGCCCCTGCCAGCCAGTCAGCCTCCCAGTCAGCCTCTCTTCTCGCATTTTCCCTGGGCTGCCATAAACGGAACGAAAACTCCTCACGACAGCGATGAAATTGACGTATAAAGTCAACGGCGTCAACAAAAGTCGTACCTCCTCCTCTCCAGGAGAAGGGATTCTCCATTTCTTCATCTCATGACAGCACTTTTGAGGCATGTGTGTGTCACGTTCAGCATTTAGCATTTATTGTGTCTGTGTATTTGTTTTTTTCTCCCTTATTTCTTTACTTTTTTTTTGTATTTTTATCTGTGGTGGGGAATGCCCAAAATTGAATTGAAAAAGTTGGCAAAAGGTGCGCCTGGGTCTGCCTGCCTAGGAGAAATCTTCCGGTTATGGTTGCCCCAAAGTAGACTACAGTTGTTGGCTGGTATTTCCTTTTATTAAACCATAACTTGCTGTCCCGCTCTGGCAGAAATTTTGATTGAAACGAAACGCCAGAGAGTAGTGACTCTGCTGAGTATGGAAATGAGTTTGGAAACGAAGGAACGAAGAGCTGATGATGTTCCAGGGTTACTCCCATTTGCCAACTTTGATGAAGTTGCCAAAGGAAAACAGAAACAGCAGCAGAAGGATGAGTGAAAATTCTTTTGTGATTTGTGGCATTGTCTTTCCTCTGGCTTGCAGGAAATTAGAAATCTTTGTGAACACACTCACATATACACGGGGGAGCTGTGTGTGCGTGTGGAAAGCCAAGCAAGAAAATTAGAAAGCAAACTGGTTTTTCTGCCATTACAGACATTGGCATTTATATGTCGAGTTAATTAAAAGAAAACTAGTTATGCTAGTACCTCATTCACTCCGACTCCATTCCATCTCCATCTCCATCTCCATCTTCAGCTAGAAAAAGTCATTAAAAACTAAGGATGAAGACGGAGTCAGAGTCGAAGCCAGAGTTTGTCCGTCAGACAGTGCGTATGATTGATAATGAGTTGAGAGAGACGCTGCAGAGGGATAGGAGGAAGGAGCTGCCGAGACATCTTCATTTTTCTCCAGCTCATCCTGTCTGGGCAATGCAAAGAATGCACATTTCTTGCAACGGAACTTATTATTTCATTGCACTTGCCTCGGACACTTTCCTGCCACATTCTCCCCTGGAATCCCAGCCCCATTTCCAACCCATCCGCCACACCATTCCATTCCATTCCATTCCATTGTGTGTGGCCACAGCTGCCAGAGCGGCTGTCATTGTTGTCCTGCCAGCTCCTGCTGGGCTTCAGTTCCTGCTCCTGCTCCAGCACCTTCTCCTCTGACTGCGACTGCGGTATTCCCCGGTGTGCCACCTTAAGACATCGCTGCGGGCGTTCCCCAGTGCCGAGCAATAGATATTAACATGGCTTTGGCGGTCGGAGTAGGAGTGGAAGGAGAGGCCAGGATAGGTATCAACTTCTCCTCACTCAGCCAGTGACTGGCTTCCCAGGGTGGCTCCCATTGTCATACCTGTAGGTGCCATTTACATATTGCCTGGCAAAAGTGGTCTCGCTGGAGTAAAGGACAACGGGGCGATATTCATGCGAGCCGGAATTGTAATTTCTAATTTACTTTCATCTTTGATGCGGGCGGCTCGCTGAGAGATCCTTCAAAGGGTTCTAGCGGAAATGTAAATTCCGCGCTTAGGCATTTTTAAGTTGAAATAAATTTGATTCGAATCTCTTGACAATAGATCAGAGGTTTCTTCTGTGTTAAATGAAATATTATAATATTTTCTAGGAATGTAGAAATAAATTTAAGTCTTCCCAGAACCCTTTATTAGTAGGTTTTAATGATTATTGAATGGGTATATATTTAAAATTGAAATATATAGATATATTTCTAATAAAGGGATAATTATAAAGTGATTTTTCATTTGCAAATCAAATCTTTAAAAACCTTTAACAATTTTGTTTACTATTCTATTCTCATTCCTGAAAAATCATAACTTTTAACCGACCTTACTTTGGACATTTAAATTAGGCTTTGCCATGCTTTGTCCAGCTTTCATATGTATTTATTCTATTTTCTATTTTTTCCCCCCCTCCACTATAGTTATCCTGTCAAATGTTAAGTGCAGCAGACTCGCACAAATTATGCGCATTTTTTCGGGGCAGAAGGTACAGAAGGGGACGTTGAGAGCTAAAAGCTCCGGAGTTGTATTCCTCGCGGTCTCTGGCTTTTTCTGTCTAGGTGAGCTGAGCCAGCGTTACATGGGGAATTAGTGCGCATAATTTCATAAGCAAGTCGGCTGCGAGGACCGAGTTCCATGGAGCTGCTGCTGGGAAATAGGAAATGACAGGAAGCTTTTCGCAGTCATCGCGTTGGTCGGTCGCTGCGCAAATATTTTTTGTGGGCCCCCGGGAATGAATGTCTGCTGCCGATGCTGCCGGCAACATTTGTACATATCCCGTACATATGCCTATGTACAACGAATACATCGAGTTATGCTGGGAATTTCTTGAAAATGGAGGCTGGGATGGATGGAGGCAACACTCGGAGGGGGATGTGTGTACGGGGATATCTGTACTAAATTGCACATGAAGTGATTTCGAGCGTAAGAAATGCCCCAACAGGAGTACATCAATATTATATATACAGAAATATATATGTATATATACGCAGTACGTTTGGAATATGCAGAAAAACTTGGCGCAGGTTCAAAAATAAAAAAAAAGAAAAAATTAAAGGAGGAGGAAAAATTTCATATCAAAATTACAAACAGGCCCAGGACAGGGGCCTGCAACTCTCTGCCAGAAAAATGTGAATGTGGATGGGATGATGGATGAACGAGGCTGGTCTGGGGACCCCTTGTGTCCCCCATTGTTGTTGCATTGCCAAAAGTGCCGGAAGTCGTGAACTCTGTATGGGAACGTGATTAAATGCATTGCCGGCATTTTGTGCATAAAACTAATTTGCCTAATTTCGTTATTTATTGGCCAGAAATGGCAAATTAAATTTCTAAAACGATTTATGTATGTTCTTCGACACAGTAGTAATTATTTATTTCTATATCTCTCTCCCTCGTTGCAGCCCAAGAAATATACATCAGCTAAGCAACAGTATTCTTGCTCAACAATAAATTTACGAAAGCTCTGAAGACAAACAAAAATACATACACAAGGAATATTTTCATAGCCGTGATTATTTGTTGCATTTTATAAAAGAAAAGAACAAGAGAAGTAAAGAGAAAATAACAACACACTGAAGATACAAGGCGGCCAGAAGAACGCAGCGAGCTTAAGCCAACAACGTAGTACGACTAGCAAAAGACACCACCAATTTAGTTTCGATCTAGATACATACAAGCAAAGTAGCCAAAATCTCTATATATATATGTATATATAGTATATGTATCGATCATCTATGATTGGTATATAGCAAAGGATATATATATATTTACAAGCCCCGCAACATAAACGCAAGGTGTGCCGTGCCCCCCTCACACACACACACCAACACACCGACTCACACATACTCAAAAGACAGAACAGAAGAAGTATTCCTGAGATACTGACCGATCTCTCTCTGAGCCCGGTCACATCCCAGATACATTTTCATCTCAACCGCGTTAACACAAAGGCAGCAAAATAGATACCATGGAGGACAATAACACGAGCAGCAGTGCGGGCGGTGCGTCCATTAAACACGAGGATCCATCGGTGACACTCACAATAAGGCTGATTATGCAAGGAAAGGTAAGTTGGATGAAAGCTATAAATGCAGTAGAATTTAAGACGTTTGAAACTTGCCTAATTTAATTTAAAAGGGGTAACCTTTTGCGGGGTGGCTGAATTTGAACTTGAGAATTTTAGGTGCATTTCCTCGAGAAGTTCATAGGAAAAAGTTTAATAAATTAAATAATAAAAAAAATTAGATATTTTAATAGAATTAAACGATTTTTTGTATGGAATCCAACTCAGTCAATCTAAAAATTATCTAGATTTCCATTCTTGCTTCCCTGGCCATAAGAGATATCCTTTATTTTAATAATGCTTGAAAAGTGTCACTGCCAGAGATAGGGGATAATTTCTTTGAACACTAAACAGACATATCTGATTGAAAACAATCCCTAAGAGTCACTCCAACGCAGTGACATCGACCGACCCCAAAGTGGGCTATTCAACTCGCATTTCCGACTCCACCCACACCCGCTTTTCCTTGGCATCGAGTGCAAATGTCTATTAAAATATGAACGCTTTTGTGCACACCATTGACTTCTGTCATCTTAAATATTTATAGACCTCTTTTTCAATTCGCACAAAAATCAATAAGGCGGAGAGCGCCGAGTATGGGCCAAACAAACAACAAAAGGCAACCTGGCCAGAGGAGCAAACAATAACGTAAAAAATTATAAATTAACGCGTGCATTTTGTATGCAAATTAAAATTAAATACGCGCCACGTCACGCATTATGCCATCGCAATTTAAGGTAAATTAAAGAGGAGCACGGGGAGAGCGTCACTACCAGAGAAATATATACGTTGGTAGAGATATAAATACAAGGCCATAAAAAGGAGGAGACGAAGTAAGGCATCGGCATCGGCTATTAAACAATCATTACGGCTCCCAGATATGAGTAATAAAAAGCAAAAGGCAAATAAAATACATCAATTTATAAATTGTTTTCATTGCGCACAACAACAAAATGCAAACGAGCACACTTACATTATGTGCAAATGGATATGTAGTATGTGGTGTGTAGGTAGGATGTAGGATCGTAGGAATGTATATCGTTGACAAAACAGCCTGCAGACCCAACAAGTTAAACCAGTCGGAAAAAAAGATGACAAGTAGAAAAAAATTAAATATTAAAATATATATTTGCCTGGACAATATTAACCGCAAATCGGGGCCAAGAGCACTTTAATCAAGGGAAATGTGTGCAATTTCCCAATATAAATACCCCGCGGGGTTCTTTTTTTTCATAAGCAAACTCTAATAGAGAGTTGAAGCAGTAAAAACAGAATAATATTAAATAAAATTGATTTTAAATCAGGCGATAATAGTTTTCATTACGCTTTCATAGTATGTTTTATGATATTTATTCAATATCAACATACATTTTTTGCCTACTTGGTAATAAAACTTCACTTTATTGTTTTCTAGATTTAAAATTGATATATATTTATATTAAAGCTAGTATTTGTAAAGATTTAGATAGAGCTCTACAAAAAAATTATTCCAAAATGTGCATATGATGCCACCACTTTACTCAGGTCTCTCAGGTCTCCATTATAACCAAAAAACCAAAATGATAAGCCAACAAAAGATATTGTTTGCCATCAAACTGCAGCAGCTTCTTTGACGTGAGCCAGTGATTCATGGCAGTCGCCGAACTACTCAAGATAAAAGCGGCATTAAGCAAAGAGCTAGAAAAACCGACACTAAATAGCTGCTTATTTATTTAATAACAGTCAACAGCCATTAAAAACTATTATTCAACGACATTAGCCAGCAGCCAGCCACAGCAACAGCAGCGCAGTCACAACGAGCCAGAAAAGGCTGTCACGCAAAACCGTAGTGTCGGATGTTGTTGTTTCTGTGTTGAGTTTTTGAGTTAAGATGCGATGAGAGGTTGGTGCCACTCGAGAGATCTTGGCCAGAAGCTGGGAGAAGGCTGAGGTGGCGGTACCAAACTGGGTCCCACTCCCCCGAGCACGTGTTGAGCGCCGGCAAAGCTGTCATTTATCTCTTTAGCCTTATTCCCCACACGACCAAAAAAGCTGATATTCAGCTTTGGATTTTGCCCAGGCATCGATTTAATTATAAATTCGGCCGTTGTTGGATTTTATTTTTATACCCGGACCCGTGCCCGTACCCGTACTTGTACTCGTACCCTTACCCCCATTCTCCTCTCCTGTGCTGCAATTGAAAGGCAGCGACAGGTGCAGATAAGGCGACAGTGCGACCAGTGCAATGGGGGGCACTTTACACGATGTGTAGCTGAAAATTGGCAAAAAGGCCAAAAATGTGTTTAGACGCGACAATTTATGGCAGAAACGGCGGAGCAGATCCCAGCCAGACAAAGAAAGCGAATTAAAGCCAAAACAGCTGTCACAAGGGGGGAAGAGGGTAAGAAATCCGGGCTACCTGGTCGATCCATCTCATCTCCCTTCACCGATCTCCGTAGATCTCATGAATAATTGCGCACTTTTTGGCTTTTACGCAATATAAAGCACTGGGAGAGAGAGCCAGAGAAATAAATATTTTGTAAATGTAAATTCTGCACATTTTCTGAGATTTTCTTCATTTTTTGTTCCCCTCTCTCTGCTGGCAAACACAAGGACTCGGGCAATAAATTCCCAAGACACTTTTGTGCGGCGCCGACAGACTAAGGCTGTCGTTTTGTTGTTGTCGGTCTCTTGATCGATAGTTATAGATTAGCATGATTTATGCGATTTTTTCAACTGCCGCGCAGATGTGAATAAATTTGAAGCGCAATGCAAATCAAGTGGCGAAAAAGGCAGAAAAAAAAGGAAGGAGAAAAAGCACCGACAGCCGCAAATAAACAGCGATATAATGTCAACCGTGTTGGCATTAAATTGAATCGAACACGAGTCTAGGCGACATTCGTCTGATATTTGTTTAATTGTTAAAAAAGAGGGGTAATTGCTTAAAAAAGAGGGGTATGGAATTTTGTGGTAGGTTGAGGCGAGAAATAGGGAGATTAAGGGTTGGGATAGGTTGGAGAATAATAAACAAATATGTATAAATAAAAACAGCTTTATAGGATATAAATAAGTCATTTATTAAATAGGCTGTGAAAGCATTAAAATAAATTTAAGCACTAGAAAGCCATTAAAAAAATTGTTAAAACAATAAATATATAAAGAAAGCTATAAATCATACATTCAATAGGCTGTGAAATTAACTTAGTATACAAATATTTAAATAAATTAAACTGCAAGAAAGCCATTAAAAAATGTTTTAAAACTTGTTGTTCTTCCTTTTGTTTTGCTCAATTTTATTAACTCAATTTAAAGCGTCATAATTTATCCATCTCCTCATCGCATAAATCTCTTATAAATGCAATTATTTATTAATGAGCAAATGGAATAAATGCTTATTAGCCAGAGGTAGATATATCAGACCTTATAGACAAAGAAGCAATTAAACCAAGCCAAAAGGCAATCGTGTGGCGCCCTTTGACTGGGAGTAGAGCAAGGCCATTAGCACCGCCAGAGAGTTGCCATTGTTATTCGAGTATTTTTGATATTTTCCTGCGTCTCTAATTAACTTAGGCTTATTATTAGTTTCATGCGGAAAGTCACAGTCGGTCTCTGGGTCTGAGTCAGAGTCACAGTTGCAGTTGCATTTGCAGTCGCGTCCAAAGTCGTGATGCAGTTAATTAATTTATGAAAAAATGAAAACGGGAAACGCGAGGAAAATAAGCAACAACTACTCTGCCATGCAATCGAGCGAAAGAGTGTGGAAAAAAAAAATAGATACGAAGAAACAAAAACTAAACACCTTTTTCTTTTGTTTCGCTGCGCCCTGGGCTTTGGGCTTTTGTGTTTTTCTATTCACCTTTTTATTTCTTGGCAGCCATCCGCAAATTGCATAGAAAAGAAACGAAAATGTGGGTTGCTCTCTCGCGTCTAGAATTGCCAGGGCAATCCGCGTCGGTAGACATAGATATTTGCAGTTGTTGTTCTTATTTTTGAATCATGCATTTTTAATTAGTGAAATTGCACGAAGTCGACGACGACGGACGGCACCTTTATGCGAATTTTCATCGCAGTCTGCCACATTTCCCGAGCACTTGTCTAATTTTAATTAACTCTTTTTTTTTTTTAAGAACCTAAACATATAGTTGTGTAATCATGATGGTATCTGGCTAATGGTCTTTAAAGATTGATAATGAATTAGGGGAATATTCTTATAAATTCCCATTTAAAAGAAAAATTTATCTGTAGGCATTGTGAATTCCTTATTTTGATATAATCAAGCATAGAGGTTTATAAACTAACTTCTGTTTATTTTCCTTAAAATTTTATAGTATTTCTTTATTCTCTTTGCTTTCCAATTTCAAATATTTAAACTGTTGACTTGAACTAGCAGCAGCTTCTGAATTTTCCCCCAATGCCTGCAGGAGACATTTCTCATTCGTCCGTGCGTTGTTTTCGTTATTTAATCAAATTAAAAATTTTGCCACTTGCTGCGTGGCCTGGCATGGCCCTGGTCCTGCATCTGGCTCTGGCAAATTGTAAATAATTTAATTGTACATTTTTTTTTTTGCGTTTTGCCTGCCAGAAACAGCAACAACATGCTGAAATTCTCAACAAAAAAAAAAGAGAAGAAAATATACGTTGCAGGGCGACAAATGCGTTGCATGATTTATTGTAAAGAGGTGTAGGAGAGAGAGAGAGGGGGGAGCAGCACATGTGTGCCACAGCAGGCCATATGTGTACGTATGTACGTACCTTCCCCCCACTTCTCCTGGCCGACCCCCTTTGTCACATTGCATTTTCCAACATTTGTTGCAAGTTTTTCTTGCATTTTTCCTTTGCCATGCCAGCTCCCATAAATGGTTCTCACGGTTTTGCAATTGCTGTCAGAGATTGTTTGCCGCTGATGTTGCTGTGGCCGTTGCTAGTTGCTTGCTGCTGTTTTCTTTTGTATCTGCAATTTATTTATTTTTGTACAAATTTTCAACGCCGGCTCTCTTACTTGAAAAACCAAAATTCACAAGGAGCTGAAAAGGGGAAAAACATGAAACAAGTCATGCTGCCGCCGCTGCTGCTGCTGCTGCTGCTGCTTTGGGTTGTTGTCTAAGCTAAAAGCCAAGTTTGTTTTCTTTTCTCTTTTCACCGTCTTTACTGTCTGCTGCTCTACTAACATCAAAACCTCTCTTTTTTTATTTTTCCCCCATCTTCCCTTCAACCCAACGCAATGAAACTCAGCTTCAGCTTCTGCCTTTATTGTGCCCCACAATTAGCGTTGTCCATTCTTTGGACTTCAACTTTAATGCGTTTTCTGTTATTGTCTGTGCCTGGCCTCCCCCTGGTCTCCAATGGCCATTGTTATTTGTCATAATCTTCGGAGCAGTCCATGTTTCCATGTTCCATCTTATGGTGATAAATGGAACTAGCCAAAATTTTTGCGCTTGGCCGGAGATTGTGTGGGAAAATACAAAAGATGTGCAAAAGGCATTAGAGAGTTATCATGTGGTACTCGAAAATATTATTCTGCAAATGGGAAGATTGCTCTATATATCAGGATAAAGCTAACAAAGAAGTGGTTGAATTATAGAGAGACTATGTTTGCCGAAAAGCCATCTTCATTGTTTGTTTTTGAGAAGAAAAGCTAATCAAAAATGTATAAAAATAGTTGCTGACCAGGTCTCCAAACTAATTATAAATCTCTATCTATTTTTGATTGAATATAGATTATAATACTGGTATATTTAAAGCTAATAGGACCCTACAAAAAGCCCTTTCTAATTTAAATCTCCTAACATCTGTAACCCTGTCATTTAATCCTTACATTTACGCGTAGTTCTCTGAAACATCATCAATGTTAACTGGCAACCAACAGATTTGCAATAATCCTCCAACTGCAAAACAACAACAAATTCCATGAAATGGAGGAAAACCTTCTATTCCCTGACCACAAAAGGGAATTCTTGCATTATGAAAGAGCAGAGCTGCTGCCCGCCTCTGCTGCACGTCAACTTTTCCTATGCATATTTAACACAAAATAAAGAGAAGCAATTCAATCCTATTCCAACCTATCCCACATTCAATTCGATACGAATTGTGATGTTAACTGAAAACATTCAACACACACACACAACACACACAGGGTAGGCAAAAATGTGCCGGCTCGACCGCAAAGTGATTTTTGCATACGAAAATCGCACGCATGTGAAAATCGGAAAATGCGAAAATGCCAAATGCGCTTGTGTTCGTTCATTGTTGTCGGAGTTGTACGCCGGAATGTTGGGAATTTAATTGCCGGACGGGAAGGGAGATCAGCGAACAGCAGAGGGGGGATTATAGAGGAGAAGCACCCTCGTCGAGGGTCAAAATGGGCGAGGAATCAATGCAATCAAGTGAAAGTCCCGAAAATTCGGGGAGCAGCGGGTGTCCAGTGATGTCCGGCAGATCCGATTTATGCAAATTGCGCAAACTTCTGAGCGGAACTGGCTTGCAATCACACAAGGGGATAATTGAATGGAAAGCGGTGCGGGTGGCCGGGGTAGTGCGGCTTTTGGCCACATTATTAATGATGATGATGGGGGCCCGAGACCGTCGTGGCTAAGGCGCTGATGACCAGCCATCAACGTGAATGGTTATGAGGGACTTCTAGGCCGCCGTCGCGCACTTAGATACTTAGATATAGATACAGATACAAATACAGAGATACACAGATACAGTTTACAGCCACGAATCTTGTCCCATAAATTACACACAGGCCACCGAGTAGGCAGACAGGCGTAAAAACGCATCTGAGTTCGGGTCGCTGGCGTCCAACGATAATTACGCCAATAATTATACCAATTCGGTCTGACATTTGTGTACAATAAATATCTATGCCTGCGAATAAATTCAAGTAGTTGTTGTGTCGATGGGGGGCATAAATATTACCCCGAAGAGTGGCCAAGATGCAAACGGCGCATAAAAATCCGGATAATGCCAAGGAGGGGCGCGCGAGGACACCAGAGATCTTTCCCTCTCTCGCACTCACACATTGTTTTGCCCAGTTTGCATTTTGTCTGGCAAACTGCCCGTCGCCGCCGCCCCAAAAGATGTATAGTATTAGTTGGGTTTTGGGTGCGCTTGTTTTCGGCCCACCCTCCCCTTTGTCACAATGGATTGCTGCACTTTGGATTTGTGAAGGTTGTTCGCTATGGTTTATGGCCAACAAATTGAATGGTTGCAAGTGGCAACATTTTAGCTTGGCCAAATAAAATGTTTCGGAATCCCAAATGGGAGTAGAAAAACATTTTAAATGGAAATTAGCGAGAGACTTTAAATAAATAGAGGTGGGAGCAATTTATTTCTATATAAATTACCAACAATATTCTGTATATTCTATGGGTACAATTTCCCTAATAAATGGTGTATATATTTTAAATGCCAGAATATATAATATATACTATTAAGAAGTGTAGTGTAATATATTCTGCTTTCTTATAAATTATTTTCTTAATATCTCAAGAAACAGTTGGGTTTCATGGCTGACCTGGGGTCTTAGCTGGCCGATTTAATCCACATTAATCAAGACGGTAGTATTTTACACAAGACAAGTAGCATTCTTTTACAAAATATATACATACCATACATATATAAGAAACTAATTTTCCGTGATTTAATAACAGTTTAGAGGCTGAATCCAGCTACAAATTATTCTTT